>CAXAKQ010000032.1:0-21801 GCA_963969455.1 Arge pagana
ACGATGTTGGCTTGGTTCGAGCAGAGTCCGACTATACCGGTACCTCTCGTCTTTCGAGCTACCGGTAAACGACGCGAGAGGCGTCGCACCAGAGTACAGAGAGAGAAAGCATTCGCTTTCTCTTTCAGTTCATCTCCAGCTCTGTGAAGGAGCAGTTACAGACAAAGACATTCCAAGCTAAACCTCTTAACTAATTTTTGCTAACATTCTAATAAAAGTTTATTATCGTAATTATTCTTGTAACTCAAGGGAAATCTCAATAGGTTATGGGCCCAGTCACGCTCACTGCGAGAAGGGATCTAGGTTGGTAGAAAAGCGGTTCTCGGGAGTGTCGCGAAAAGAGCGGTTTCGTTACGCGGGAAGCGTAAAGACGCGTGTAGAAACGCGGCGTGGAGAAACCACGTGTGGTGAAACCGGCGACAGCCAGTGTGAGGCAGTCGTGAGTGAACTGTAATTAACGTGTGAAACGTGCTGCATAAAACGCAGTGTAATTAACGTGTGAAACGTGCTGCGTAAAACGCGGTGTAATTAACGTGGGAAACGTGCTGCGTAAAACGTGGTGTAACCGGCGGACGGCCATCTTGGAAATTGTACCTCGTGTAAGAATTCGTGCGCAGCAAGCTAACAAAACGAATCCACGATGTCTGAGGCAATCACAACAAAGAATGTCTCAAAATTCGACGGCCATGATTATCAAGGATGGAAATTTCAGATGCGAGCATTATTTCAAGCGTATCGCATATGGGGAATCGTGGACGGTACAAAAGTGAAGCCGACCAGCGAAGCAGCTACAGTCGAGGCCGTCGAGGCGTGGAACGTTGAGAATGCGCGCGCCATGTTCCTATTGTCGTCAACACTCGAGTCGGAACAAATGAGACCGTTATTAATTTGTGAGACCGCATGCGAAATGTGGAAAAAGCTCGCGTCGATTCACGAGCAAAAATCAGCCTCCAACAAATTGATGCTCTCGACAAAGTTGTACGAGTACAGGATGGACGGTAACGACTCGATAACTCAGCACGTCGCCAAAGTGAATAACATGGCGGCACAGTTGAACGACATAGGAGAGAAAGTCTCGGACGTGACAATAATGGCAAAGATTCTGGGAAGTCTTACGCCGAAATACTCGAATTTCCTGACCGCATGGGACAATATGCAGCCAGAAATGCAAACGCGTGAAAATCTGGAGGAACGGCTACGTCGTGAAGAAGCACGGTTGTCAGCGTATGATAGTAGTGAAAGTGCGTTCGCAGCGGTGAGAAATTCAAAAGAAAAGGAAAAGGACAAGGACAAAAGAAAAGTGAGTTCAAAGCGGGACACGAGAAACAACAAAAAGGGTACGAAACCCAAAGTGCGGTGTTTCAAATGTCAAGAACTCGGCCATTACGCGTCATCCTGCAAAAAGAAAGGCAGTGACGATGGCGGGAACAATTCAAGTGATTGTGCTTTTGTTGTCGAGAACACGAGTGCGGGTAACGAGAAAGATACCGGTAAAAGCGCTGTGTTTCAAATTCCGTCAGAGGTAGTGAGAAGAATACTCGCTGCCGATAAAAGCGATAGTTGGTTGACCGACAGCGGAGCGTCGCGTCACATCACTTACCGACGGGACTGGTTAAGTGACTATCGCGAGTTACCGGTAGGTAACACGGTGTCTCTCGGAGACAGTAAACAGTGTCGTGTCGCGGGAGTCGGTACAGTGGAGATCGAGAAGTTCATAGACAACAGATGGGTATCGTCTCGTATCGAAAACGTGTTACACGTCCCGGATATGACGAAAAATTTATTTTCGGTCGGCGTCTGTGCGGAAAAAGGCCTCGGAGTGCTTTTTCGGGGAAATGGCGTGCGTATTGACAATAACGGGTTCGCGGTTGGTTACGGCGGGAAACTCGAGAATAAAATCTATCGAATGATTTTTAAAACCAAAAGTGCGAAGTGCAAAAGTGAAGCCAACGTTGTGAAAACGAGTTTTCGAGTTTGGCATGAGAGACTTGGACATGTGAACGCACAGGCGGTGCGAAGCCTAGTCAAAGAAAACCTAGTAAAAGGCGTCGAGTTTTTGGAAAACTCAGACAATTTTTGTGGCTCGTGTCAAGAAGGAAAATCACACCGAAAAGTGTTTAAGAAAACGCGAGTGCGCGCAAAGACAGTACCGGGAGAAGTAATCCACACGGATGTGTGCGGACCGATGTCCGAAGCGTCTCTCGGTGGAGCGCAGTTTCTGTTGACATTCAAAGACGATGCGACGAGTTTTCGTCATATATATTTCCTGAGACACAAAAGTGACGTGCTAGAGAAATTCAAGAAGTTCGACAAACTCATTCAAAACAAATTTGGCAGGCCGATGCGTGTTCTTCGGTCAGACAACGGCACAGAGTTCAAAAACCGGGCGATGGAGAGTTACACGGATTCGCGAGGAATCCAAAGAGAATTTACTGCTCCCTACACGCCCCAGCAGAACGGGAAATCCGAAAGAGACAATCGAACGTTGATTGAAAGTGCGCGGACCATGCTACTGGCGAAAAATCTCCCCAAATATCTTTGGGCGGAAGCGTGCAGTACAGCCGTGTATTTGATGAACCGAGCTGGAGCGTCGAGTGTAGAAAAAGGAAAAACTCCGTACGAAGAATGGATCGGTGTGAAGCCGGACCTGACGCATCTGAGAATATTTGGCTCAGAAGCGTTTGTCAACATACCGAAGCAGCAACTCAGAAAATTAGATGCGCGCGCGAGAAAAATGACTCTCGTAGGTTACGAGAGTAATTCCTCGAATTACAGACTCTACGACCCGAAAAATAAAAAGGTGATAGTGTCGCGAGATGTGACATTTCATGAAGTCATTGGACCGTCAGTTCCATCCGAAGAAGGCAAATCAAATGAGCTGATTCTGTCGAAGAAAGAAGAGCATGAAGTGAACGAAGAAATCGTTCCAGCTCCGGTAGAAGAAGACGAAGAAGACGACGACGACGAGGTGTTCGAGTTAGCTGAGAAAGAAGGGGAACAGCCGAAAGCTGCTGAAGGTGAAAAACGACAATTACGAGATCGGAATCTCATTCGAAAGCCGTCGAGATTCGAAACAAACGTCGCTGAGTGTTCAATACCGGTAACCTACGGAGAAGCCCTTCGCAGCAGAGAGTCGGAAAAATGGCGGAAAGCCGTTGACTCGGAACTCGAATCACACTGGGAAAACGGAACCTGGACGCTGGTGAACAGGCGACCAGGAATGAAAACAATCGATTCAAGATGGGTTTTCAAGATCTTAAAAGGCGAAAAAGGAGAAATTCGTCGATACAAGGCTCGTCTCGTAGCAAGAGGGTTCATGCAAAGAGAAGGCGTGGACTTTACCGAGACGTTCGCTCCAGTCGTGAGATACGACTCGCTGCGGGTTCTTTTGGCTTTGGTTGCAGAAAAAGATTTGGAACTTTCCCAATTTGACGTACAAACAGCATTCTTGTACGGAACACTCGACGAAGAGATTTTTATGGAATTGCCCGATGGACTGTCGGTAGACAAGGGATCACGAGAGAGCAAAGTGTGCCTCCTCGATAAGTCGCTGTATGGATTAAAACAATCCCCTCGCTGCTGGAATCGGGAATTCAGCTCGTTCCTCCAAAAATTTAAACTCAAAGAAACGAGCGCGGACAAATGCATTTTTGTCGGTCGAGTGGAAGAAAACGTCGTGTACCTGGCCCTTTTTGTTGACGACGGCCTGGTAGCAGCGGAGAACAGAAGAGCGATCGACGTCGTTCTTAAACATCTGAAGGAAGCATTCAAAATCACCATCGGAGACGCAAGCTCGTTCGTGGGAATGCAGATCGAACGAGACAGATCAACGAGAACGGTGTTTGTGCATCAGAGCACATACGCGAAAAAAATTCTCGAGAGATTCGAGATGGTCGATGCGAAGTCAACAAGTGTACCGTGTGAAGCGGGATCGAAACTTCTACCGTTATCCGAAGGTGAAGAGGGTGAAGAAGTTCCGTATCGAGAGGCCGTGGGGTCTCTGATGTTCCTGTCGATTGTGTCTCGCCCAGACATATCGTTTGCAGTAAATTTGGTGAGCAAATTTCTCAATCGACACAGCAAGGAACATTGGCACGCAGTAAAGCGCATCATTTCGTACGTCACCGGGACGGTGAACTACGGAATAAAATATCAAGGCGAGGACGGTGGGTTAATTCTGAGAGGATACTCGGACGCTGACTTCGCAGGGGATGTGGAAACGAGAAGATCCACAACTGGGTACGTTTTCGAACTGGCTGGTGGCCCGGTGACTTGGGCAAGTCAACGTCAAAAACTCGTCACGCTCAGTACAACTGAGGCAGAATACGTGGCAGCGTCGATAACATCGCGAGAAGCGGTGTGGCTGAGGAAACTGTTATTCGACATCAAGCAGCCTTGCGAAGAGGCAACGATCATCCACGTAGACAACCAAAGTGCAATTCGACTCGCAAGAAACCCGGAGTTTCATAAAAGGACTAAACATATTGACGTGCGGTTTCATTTCGTGCGAGAGAAAATTCAAGCCGGTGAACTGAGAGTCGAATATCTTCGGACCGAAGAACAGAAAGCCGACATCTTTACAAAGGCCTTAACAAAAAATCGCTTTTGTAAACTGAGGGACGACATCGGGGTTAAGGAACTCTGACTCTACTCAAACGGCGGAAGTGTTGGCTTAGTTCGAGCAGAGTCCGACTATACCGGTACCTCTCGTCTTTCGAGCTACCGGTAAACGACGCGAGAGGCGTCGCACCAGAGTACAGAGAGAGAAAGCATTCGCTTTCTCTTTCAGTTCATCTCCAGCTCTGTGAAGGAGCAGTTACAGACAAAGACATTCCAAGCTAAACCTCTTAACTAATTTTTGCTGACATTCTAATAAAAGTTTAATATCGTAATTATTCTTGTAACTCAAGGGAAATATCAATAATTATTATCTTCAAAAATAGTTAAGAGGTTTGTCGATAACGATTTTAATACTGTTCATCAGAAACTTCAACCATTCGGCTTCTCTTACAGCTTCAAAAAGAGCCATATACTCGGCTTCGGTTGAAGAAGCTGCAACAGATTTCTGTTTCATTGTTTTCCAGCATATAGTACAATCGTTGAATACCTTGAATAAATATCCTGTTGTGCTTTTACGGTCTAACTCGAAACTACCCCAGTCTGAATCTACGTACCCTATCAAGCCATTATCATAATCTCCTTTTTCATAAATCAATTTGAGATTAATTGTGCCTTTAAGATACCTTAAAATTCTTTTCAAATTCTGCCCAACTTCCTTATTATTCCTGTCCGCGAAACGACTCATGATATTAACGGCAGTACTTAAGTCGGGTCGCGTACATATCATCACATACATCAAGCATCCTAAGACATTTTTACAAGGAGCCTGACAGAATTCCTCAGAATTCAGTTACTCATAATTTAGTTTGTCTTGCAAAGGCGTTGAGACAGGATTGCATTCGTCCATTTTTAATTTTTTAAGAATCATTTTTTTATAATGACTTTGATCTAGACTTATAAGATTATTTTCTCTATGAATTTTTATGCCCAGAAAGAGTCGGATTTCTATTAAATCCGTCATTCGAAATTGTTTCCTCAAATAAATTTTGAATGAGTCCAAAAGTTCAACATCTGCACAGACAATTACTAAATCTTCTACGTAAAGCACTACATAAATATTCCTTACAATATTCCCGTTGTCCAATAAATAAATACAACGATCGACTGACGAGCTCTGGAATCCTTTTTCTCTAAGAGTCCTCTCAAAGGTTTCGAACCAGCAACGAGCTGATTGTTTCAACCCGTAAAGGGTTTTATTTAATTTACATACTTCATCCTCATTTGATTTAATGCCTTCAGGAACTTTCATATATATATCCTCTTCCAATGTGCCATTCAAAAATGCCGTTTCTACATCCATGTGATGCACGAGTAAATTAAATTGATTTGCAAAAGCCATGAGTAATCGAAAACTAGAAATTCTCGCAACTGATGCGAAAGTTTCGTCATAATCCATCAAATATTTTTGACTAAAGCCCCGCGCGACTAAACGTGCCTTAGGCTTAGTAGGATTCCCGAATTCGTCATATTTCATCGTAAATACCCATCTACAATCAACGATATTTTTACCATCTGGTCTTTTTACCAGACTCCAAGTATCATTAAGTAAAAGAGAATCGAGCTCATCTTTAATAGCGGCTTCTCATAATTCTCTGTCATCTCTCATTTTAATTTCTTCAAAAGAGCTTGAAATTTTATCTACTGATAAATTTGCTAACAAAAGGTAGTCATGACTCGAGTCAGTTTCCTTATAGGATATAGGACCTTTCAACTTGATCCTTTTACTTCTTCTAGGTCCATCTAAATCTGATTCATTGCTAATTGTTGGAGTTTCAATTCCAACTTGATCTGTTTTATTTCTACCAGATTTATTTTTATCTGCGTGGACCAATCCAACGCCTTGATTCTGATCTTCATGGAAATCGCCAATCATTTCCGAATCAGTATAGTACTATTTCAAGAATAGTTTCAATACCTTGAGATTGATCTAATTTCGTATCATTAGATTTCTCAATTTCTACTGACTTTGACTTACCGTCAGATTCATCAGTTTTCATTGAATCAGTACTATTTTCAATAATAGTTTCAATATCTTGAGATTGATCTAATTTCGTATCATTAGATTTCTCAGTTTCTACTGATTTTGACTTACCGTCAGATTCATCAGTTTTCATTTCAAAGTCATCTGTCATGACTCTCATATCTTTTAAAACAAGTCTCGATTTTTCAAAAAATACCTCGTCAACAATCACATCCCTAGCTATTTCAAAACTTTTCTTTTCAGTATCATAAATTTTATAGCCATTAGGAAGATAGCCGACTAAAATTCCTTTCCATGATTTCTCGTCAAACTTGCTATCCCTGATTTGTTTATGTACATAGACTGTACTTCCAAAAACTATTAAGTACTTTAAGACTGGTTTTCTATCATACCATAATTCAAATGGAGTTTCATCCCCTCTTATGGCTCTATTCGGACTAATATTCAATAAATACGTGGCAGTTAGCACTGCTTCGCCCCAAAAATCTTTACTGATTTTCGCACCGCTTACCATAGCTCAGGCCTTTTCTGTTATGGAACGGATCATCCTTTCCGATACACCATTTAATTGAGGTGTTCGCGGTACCGTGGTATGGTAGTTAATACCCTTTTCCACGCAATAATTTTTCATATCGTTAGAAAGATTTTCCGTTCCATTATCGATATATAAATGCACGATTTTACTATTGAACTTGGTCTCGCTCTTTGCCACAAAACTTTTGAAAAAATAGAAAACATCAGATTTTTATGCTACTAGATAAGTGACGCAATAATGTGTATGTTCGTCCACGAATATCAAGAAATAATTTTTGTTATCAATTGTTGGAGGACTAATTTTTCCAGATAAATCTGAATGTACAATGAACAATGGTCTTTTTATGTGATTCTTATTTTTTTTCTTATTAAAAGATATACGTGTTTGTTTCCCGTTTACGCACGCCTCACATATCATATCATTCGTTATGATATTTTCAACTAATTTCACGTCTTCGGCCATTTGTTTATTTTTTATTTCGGTAAATTTTGATTTACTTATATGGCCTAGCCGCCGATGCCATAATTCGTAGTTATTTTCTACCGCTGCGTGTACACAAGCAACGTTGTTTCTATTAACATTTGAATCAACGGCAACTACGTTTAATCGTGACTTACCCATCATGATTACCATGTCATCTTTTCTGACCTCAATCCGTCCATTTTGAAGAAAATGAATACTCAATCCGGCCTTCTGCATTCTTGAAACAGAGAGTAGATTTTTCGGCAGCTCAGGACTGTACAGCACGCCTTCAAGAGTCGCTTTAAAACCCGCCCCCGTAATTACGTTGATTTCGCCTCTCTTAATCGCTGGAATAGAAACTTCGTTTTTTGCTATACCAATTTTTACAGGCGGATTCATGATTTCACTTGTCGTGAATAGATTTGCATCGTTGATCATATGATCTAAAGCACCACTGTCGAGAATAAATTCGCATTCTCCAACACTTGATGAATCCTCAGCTCCATGACGATGTAGCATGAAGGCGGACGGCGATGTCCCTGCGTAAGAGGTCGAAGATTCTGCTTGAGTCGAGTTCTTGGTATTCGACTTTTTCTGCGCCGAGAACCTTTTCATGTTCTTGGCGAATTGACAGTCTTTCAACAAATGATTGGTTCGTCCACAATGAAAACATTTTCTAACGGAACCTTTATTTCCATATGGTTTCTTATGATGTTTCCCTTTATTTGTAAAATTAGATTTCGATTTATAATGATTTTTCGTTGACACGATTTCTTGATTTGCAATTAGCACTTTAGCGCTAGTATTTCGACCTTCAGCTTTTAATTTTGTTTCGTGATCCAAGAGTCTCGTCTTCACGAATGCGACGGTTAAATTATCGTCCGTCAGCGTCTCGATAGCCGTAATAATGCCATCATAAGCATTTGGAAGATAAGCAAAAGGTGAGACACTTTATCTGTTTCCTCTAATTTTCCTCCAGCAGATATCAGTTTAGTCACCAGATCGTCAAACTCGTGAAAGTGAGTTAACAATGGGGTGTCTCCCATTAGCTTTAGTCCGAGAAGTTTCTTCCTGATGGCGAGTTGCGTCGCTAAACTTTTTCTCGTAAATTTCGTCTAGGTTAGCTAAAATCTGCTTTGGCGTAAGGTCTTCTCTTGCATATCCGATGAAGGAATCGAAGAGATACTCGATGATCATTGTTCTTGCCAAGCTTTCTTTCTTCTTCCATTCGTCGTCGGCTTTTTCAGGTGGATTCCCAGTTATTACTTCCATGACGCCGCAATGCGTCATAGCGTCGACAATTCTCAATTTCCAGATATTGTATTTCTCCCCGTCGAAAGGTTTTATATTCCTTCTTATTTTTGAAAAATCCATCTTTGATTTTCTTGAGAGTACACGATTTTTTTTATTTCTTTTATTTTAGAAAGTGTAGTCTGATCGCACGCACACAACCTCCTTTCGCCCGAAAGTACAGCACGGTCACTTTATTTAAACAAACTACGCGATACCTGGGCCCATAACCTGTTAGGAATGGGTGTTAAGTAAAGTAAACCAAGGAATAGTTTTATATTCGTAGCTATATTTTGAAACGAAAGTGATTCTACTGTTACGAGAACGCAGATGCTTCACATGCAGAGATGCTCAAGCGACTGACCGGATAACCCGAGACGTCGACAGCGTCCTCAAAACAAAAGTCGAAAAGACGAAACTAATGCGACGAGTTCGTAGAAGTTCGATGTGACTGCTCTAACATAAACCATAGACAGCCAGCAGAGCTATTGGAGAATCCACTTTAGAACAGGCGTTGAATTTTTGCCACATAGGATCTCCAACATGGTGTAACTATTTTGTTCAATTCGCGAAAATCTATACACAATCTCGATCGTTTATTTTCTTTTCTTTTGAATGCTAGGGTTACTGGTGCCGCGAATGGGTTGTAGGGTTCGTCAATTAATTTATTTTCTAATAATTTTGCCACTTGGTCTTCTATTTCTTTTTTATCCTCCAACGTGCATCTATATGGCCTCTTACTACAATATTTGTCTACCAGTAAATCTATTCGAGCTTCGTAGTTCGTCACAGTGCCTACGTCGTATTTATTTTTCGCAAATACTGTGTTGTGTTTGTCTATAAGTTTTTCGATCTCTATTTTTTGTATGTCCTCCAGGTGATTCAGCATTATATAAAACTCATTTTCATCTACGTGTTCGTTGAAGTTAACTCTGACTTATTCTCTTCTGTTATTCTTGTTCAGTGTATTTATTTCCTCTCCTATCCCTGCCTTTGTTCTGTCTGTCTTTATTTTTTCTTTCGAGATATTTGTAGATTTTCATCTTGAATTAGTTCGAATTTCTTTATCATATCAAGACCAATGAGGAAATCTTCAAAATCGTTTCTTTCTACAATAAATACGTCTACGTATTCCTCTTTTTCGAAATTTTTTATTTTTATGGTTACTAGATATTTTGTTTGTGTCACACCATTGACCGTTTTTAGGAATATTTTATTCGCATCTTCTGTTTTTTCTTTTATTTTAACTAACTTTGAATTTATCAAATCGACTCGAGAACCTGGGTCGTATGTTCCGTTTACTTCTAACTTCCCTTCTAATAACATTCTTACTTTAATCAATGGTGTGATTATTCGTATTTTTGTTTCGCGTTCAATTCTACTTCTATCACTGAATTGCTTCCAATTACTCTGGCTTCGATTTTCTTTTTAAACCAGCATGAATCCTCGGGATGATATCTATTACCTTTGTTTAGTCTTTCGCAATTCTTGCATGGTTTTTCTTCTTCAATTTTTTTTCTATTGTCTTGTCTTTCCTCCTTTTTCTTTAAAAGACTGTTCTTACTCACCAAATTCTCGCATTTTCGAAGTTCGTGGAGTACTTTGGTCGAATCCTCGCAGTTTTCCCTATTTATCTTATTCCTAATAAATTCAGGTAATCCCGCTGCTATCAGCATCACCAGAGTCCTTGTGCCCATATCGCTGTCCATATCTCGTAGCAGTTTTTCTTTCTTCATAACGTATTCCATCAGTGAGCCTTCTCTGTATCTGTAGGGTATAGCGTATACGCTAGTGCTCCATCCTTTGTCCGCGAATAATTCCGGAATTTTTTTTCCATTCAGTCCACTCAGCTTCTATCGTCAACGTCGTTAACGTTGCTGAGTGCCAATCCAAACATGGCTTGTCCAGAAATAGTCGTAGCATCTCGATCTTCGTGTTGTCCTTTTTGATTTCGAACATCTCACACTCCTCGAATGTTTCGAACCATTGTTTCGCATTTGTGTGTTTACATACAAACTTTTCGACCATAAATCTCTCCGCTACGTTTTTCAGATTGAGTCGGTCTTCCTTCTTCTGTGTGGGTTCAAGTGTTGTTGTTTCCACTATCCGTTCTAGGTATGTGTCGTTGAACATGATATTACCGTCTTCATCGAGGTAAACCGCCTGCATCTCCTTTGTGCGTGTGATTCACACCATTCTTTCTTGGCCTCTTTGATTGAGGCTTTTTTTCACCCTTTTATAAATCTCTGTTTTTGTTAGTTCACCGTGGACACTCGCGAACTTCTCATCATCTGGCAAGACGTATTTCTTCTTGTCCTCCGTTGTGATAAGATTATCGCAACGTTGCTTGTTTTTCTGTCATTGGGCGATGCCACGTATCGGAATGTAAATCTCAATTTTCTTGCCATTTTTGACCAGAATTGTCGTTTTATAGATGGAAGTTTCTTCCTTGGAAAAGAATAAACAAACTGTGTTTCTCTGCAAATAGAGTTGAAAAACTCTCTTTATTCATTGTCGAACAAATTAGAATTGATAATATTAATAACCTTATTATTATTCCCGATACTCCTCTGATACTCTCTCTCTATCGGTAATTAGACTCACTAGAATAAAGTAACGTAGAGGGGCGCGGCCTACTTAAGCCTAACGAAGAGACTCGGTAGAGTCTCGCGCCTAGTTATATATATATAAAAAGAAAAAAATCGCAATCGCCGCGCGAGACTCTGAAAGAGTCTTATATACCCAAACGGCAACTGAGTGACCGTTAAGGAAATTTATGATCGTTAATTTCTTCCGTCTCGCTATAAATACGGTATTGTAATATTTATTGCAGGATGTGGCAAAGGAGAGCTTTAATTTAAGCCCTATTGCGATCAAATCGGTGGACGTAGAGCTGATATATTATTATTCGAAGGTTTCGATGCAAGTAATTTATACGTGTCTTCGACGAGATTGCATTTTCGTCGTCTCCGTCAGTCAGCGACGTCACTCACTGTGACACGAAACCTATGGGTATAAAGAGTATAGAGTGGCTTTCGCTAGATAGAGAGAAGAGACCTACCAAGTATGGACGTAGCCAGATGGCGCTTTGGTTAGCTCTTTATTTTCACCAACTACAGTACGGTATCATACCAATCATCTGGGGTATGATTTATTGTGTCAATGTATTTTTGGTCGTAATTGTACGTATAATTCAGAACAAGATCATTTGAGGTACGGTAAGATATTTTTTTTTATTAGATAACTGCAAGTGTTTGGCAACACGGGGTTGGATTGAATGATTACTACAGTCTTTAGTTATACCGTGAGTATTCGTTACGCGGGTCAGTTGGATCGGTCCGATCCCGAATTTGGCGTTTACGGCACTGCCGTTCCGCCGTTCTTTGTTCACGCTGGTTGTCTTCTGCTTTGACAGGTAGGCAAAGCGCGCGGAGTACGATTTTATGGTTAGATTGCGGTTAGGATTTTCTGTATGAAAAAATTGTTCCGATAATCTGTCCATTATTATTCGGCAAATAAATAATAATTTGAAACGATTCAATGCGAATCAGAAGCACCTAAAGTACCTGAGTCACGAGAATATTTATTAGCGAATCCTGTGAAAGAGTGTGGAGAAGGAGAAGTTGTACCAGGCAATAGAGACAATTACAGTCATTACATTAACAGGAAGTGCATCACATTCAGATTGCAAATTAATGTATTTAGCCACAAACGGAAACAACTTTCAAGATTATTTACGCACGAATAATAAATTTATTACTATCACATTTCGATGGAAATTATTGATAATCAGTGTAACTGATAACTTATGAACAAATAAAAAATTGTACATACGTAATTAATCAAATTCTACAAAAAGTAGTGATATCCCCATAAAAAGCACCTCTGGTGCAAAAACCTTTCGCCTAGTTATATAAATGTGATAGTCACCCAGAAAAAATACATTCTCATGCCAAGAAAATATTATACACTTATTATTTTGTACAAAAATTCCTTCCTCGTAAAAAAAAAAGATTCGAGATCAGATGCTATTGCCTAGTACCGATATAACGTTGTCTTTTTTCGAATTGACAATCGGGCTTTTCATAACACGGTATTGACAGCCTTTCTATCCTGCCACGTAGTACCATAGATATAACGATAGAGGACTGACGCCTCCATTGGTTCACCCAAATAACATTTTAAAAAAATAATTAAAAAAAAAAAAATCTGGTGGTAGTGGTACTAGGCGGGCCTTTTCCAGATAAGTACAATATTACGGCGGTTGAACCATGTCAATAATCCTAATATAGTGATACGAAATATTGGCACGCTTAGTACCACCACCACCAAATTTTTTTTAATTATTTTTTTAAAATGTTATTTGGGCGAACCATTGGAGGCGTCAGTCCTCTATCGTTATATCTATGGTACTACGTGGCAGGACAGGAAGGCTGTCAATACCGTGTTATGAAAAGCCCAATTGTCAATTCGAAAAAAGACAACGTGATATCGGTACTAGGCAATAGCATCTGATTTCGAATCTTTTTTTTTTACGAGGAAGGAATTTTTGTATAAAATAATAAGTGTATAATGTTTTCTTGGCATAAGAATGTATCGTTTGTGGGTCACTATCACATTTATATAACTAGGCGAAAGGTTTTTGCACCAGAGGTGCTTTTTATGGGGATACTTTCGTTACATATCTAGGGCTACAAAACATCGATACGGTTCGAAAGCTTGTGCTCAACTGAATGACGCGAGAGTGTACAGTGTTGCACGTCCGCCGCCTCGCGAGGGTAATGTCCTATCTATACGGCGCGAGTACTCGGCCGAGCAACTCGCCCTGCTACTCGGCCAGGCGTCAATTTTGACTGCATAAGCATCTACACGCATTCTACCCGCTGGGCCGACTCACTACCCCTCACTACCAAAGACGTGTTCGAATGCGTTTCTTATCAGACGGGAAAACAAGTTAGTACGAAAATGTCACCAAAGTGGGTTTGCAGACGACAATTAAATTCATACATGAATATAAATCCCACGAGTGTCTGTGGGACTTCAAATCGACTGTCTACAAAAATAAACAGATGCGCGAATCCGCATATAAAGATATTGCTTTGGAAATGGCCATAGAGGGATTTGGTGTTCCGGAGGTGAAGTTAAAAATTAAAAATTCGCTCTCATGGCTTCTCTCATTACTGTGTCTGATCGTTGAATTTTACCTGGTACGTTTTGCAAAATCAGGTCAAACTGTTCAACGCTCATTCTCATGAATAATTAATATTCGGTAATATCTTTACTTTCTAGTTCTCTGAGTAGTCCAACTGAAGCTCCGTGAGTACATCGACGCGACATCCTGTTGTGTCAGTAAGATACTAATCAAAGTAAGGTTATCTCTTAAGCGAGTGCTTCGTGAGATACTCTCTCGTTGCCGGTCTCGAAACCACTCTGTCGCTTGCTATGTCGCCCGAGCGTCGAGGTGGCGCTACGATCGTGCACTCACACAACATCTCTCCCTTTTTATTTAAATAGGTTACAAGCACAAATACATAATAATTATCAGAATAATACAAGAGTGATATGATGATATAATTCGGCTTTTTAATGAGTAAACTGAATTACCGTAACGCTGTGGTCCCCCACAATTTCTCACAGGCCAGCGACAGGTAGGCGCTCGTTCGTTACAATTATTTATAGGATTATTCAAATTTTGTTCTACATTTCCATTATTCGGAACATCATTTAATAGCTGACCATTGTCTACTATTTCATTATTCTCATTTATTACAATGTTGACGGAATCGTTGGATATCTCGTCATCTACTATAAGTTGGTCATTGCACGGATATAGCCTTTTATATGGAGCAGGGACCAAGTGCCAACGATTCCGTCTTACAATGCTGACACGATCAGTTTTTAATAAAAACGAGTGAGGTAAAGACATGTCTCTTATTACCTTAGCATAAGTACGTAGGTCTATGATCCAAACAATATCGCCTGGATTGATTGTATTCAAATTTTTTACTCGATGACGTCTATTGTAATTTTCAGCTTGACCGAACTTACGACGATTTTCTTTTTCTGCGATCAAATTGTGGTCTTTAAACGTCCCTAATTCTTTCTCGATCATAGGTAACCTTGAACGAGGTTTTCGGGAGAATAATAATTCCGCGGGGCTGTAACCGTTCTCTAATGGAGCCGATCTGTAGGCTAGCAACGCATCGTAAAGGTTTTCGTTTTTTTTTATTAAATTATTGCGATTTTTACCGCCGATTCTGCCTCACCGTTGCTCTGTTGATAATGGGGAGAGCTTGTTCGTAGAGAAAAATCCCAGTTCTTGGCAAACCTCTCGAATTCGGTCTCAAATTGTGTACCACTATCGGTTCAGACTATTTCGGGGCCACCGAATCTGGAAAAAGATTCTTGGCATTTGTTTATAACATTTTTTGCTGTCAAATTATTACCCAATGGATAAATTTCAAAAAATCTACTATAATAGTCTGTGATGATGAGATACCATTCGTTTTGTTTAAACAAATCTACCGAGACTCTTTGCCAAGGCCGATTGGGAAAATTTTCTCCAGTAAAAGGCTCTTTACAATTGAGTCGTGGTTCGACGCAGTTCGGACAGAACTTGATCAAATTCGCTAGTTGCGTGCTTAGTCCTAGCCACCATACACTTTGTTTTGCTCTAGCTCTACACTTATTTACGCCTAAATGTCCAGCGTGTATCTTATTTAAAATTTCTAATCGCATCGCTGCCGGTATAATCAAGCGTGAATCGAATAATAGATATCCATCGCTGTATGAAATATTATCTTTGAAAGGTAAATGACTACGCCAGTTGCTATCGATGTTTTTTCTATCAGGCCATCCTTCTTTACAATATCGAATTAAAGTCATACACATATCATCATTTTCTTGTTCGAATTTTATTTTTTCTAACATAGTTTTCCGAGGCTGGCAGACTATAAACCACAAAACGCACATAGTTTTCTATATCAACGTCGCTTGCATCGATCTCAGAATTGCATTGATCCTTTAATTCTTTTTCACATAACCTTGAAAGGCCATCGGCTAACAAAAGCTCTTTACCGGGTACATATCTTATCACGTAACTATAGCGCATTAGACGTAGTCTCATTTTTTGGAGCCTTGGCGTAATCTCGTCTAATGCCTTCGTTTGCAAAACTTTTAGTAGAGGCTTATGGTCCGTTTCCAGAAAAATATTTATGCCCATGATGTACTCTTTAAAATGGTCGCATGAGAAATCGAGGGCCAATGCCTCCTTTTCGATCAGACTGTACCGTTTTTGACACGCGGTTAACGTTTTGGACGCGTAAGCAACAACTCTACGATTACCGTCTCGATCTTCCTGAATCAACGCTGCACTCAGACCATAGCTAGAGGCATCGGCTTGAATTACTACTATTTCTGAGAAATCAAAGAAAGCTAATACAGGCGTGTTGGTAATACATTTCTGTAGAGACTCCAAACATCGATCCTGAACGTCTGTCCAAATAAAAGGGGTATCATTTTTTAATAGTGAATTGAGCGGTTGTAACAGACTCGATTTGTTTGCAATGAATTTACCAACGTAGTTCACGATTCCTCAGAAATGCATTAAGGATTCTTTATTCTTGGGCGGTTCACAATTCAAAATAGCGGTAACTCTTTCAGGAAGGATTTCGATGCCTTGGCTTGAAACAATGTGACCTAAAAATTCTAATTTCTCCACGCAAAAAATGCTCTTGTTTCGATTTAACGTGATTCCTTTCTCTTCGAGTCTTTTCAATACAACCTCTACCAACTTATTGTGGGCTTGTTTTGTCGCTGTGTGAATTAATATGTCATCTACATGGACTATAACGTTTTCTAAGTCACTCAACAATTCCGAGAACCACTGGAAAAAATAGTCTGGTGCGCAGTTTATGCCGAAGGGTAGACGCGTGTACATATATCTTCCGAAAGGAGTCATAAAGATTGTGAGCTTTTTACTGTCGTCATCCAATCAAATTTGGTGAAATCCAGCTTCAGCATCTGATTTCGTAAAATATTTGCTTCCCGTGAGACTTGTTAATACAATATCTACTTTTGGCAATGGAAAATTAGCTTGCCTTATGGATTTATTGAGTTTCGTATAATCTCCGTATATTCGTACGCCAGACTGATTTTTCTCTGGAAATACAACTATCGGGCTACACCAATCGGTTGGAAAATCGACGGGTACAATAATACCTAGAATTTTAAGTCTTTCTAGTTCTTTTTTTACTCGACTACGGAGTGGTATCGCTATCGTTCGTGGAGTAGATTGAAAAAATGGTACAACCTCGTTTAATAGTTGAATTTTAAGTAATCGATCAAATTGGCCAATGCCATTAAAAACCGTTGGAAATTTGCGAACGATATCATCAACACTGTGATTTTTTTCTAGATTAAGAGCATTTCCTAGTTTTATAAAATCGAATTTTTTTATTTCGGGTTTTCCCAATACAGAGTTTTTTAAATATTTAAATACATACAAGCGTACATCAATAGTTTTGATTTTATTCTGTAAATGAACATCGATATACCCTAATAAAGGTAATTTTTTCCATCAGGTCCCAAGATCAATTTGTGTGTCTGTTTTATTTTATTTCTCCACACCGTTGGAACAATGTTTATCGAAATACAGCTTACATCAGCGCCGGAGTCCACTACAAATTTTAAATTCGTGCGAATTTCACATATCGAAAGATTCACAGAAAAATCGTCGCAATTTTTTATGTTTACCTCGCTGACTGCCCCCCGAGAGTTTCTTCTGCGTCGCTGGCTTCTGAGAATGCTCCCTCGACTCTGTTGACTCTACTCGCTCGACTTCTGCAAATTCTATGCCAATGCCCTGTGCCGTTACATTTTCGGCAATCACAATTGCTCGCCGGGCATCTCTGGAAATAGTCATGTGCTGGAAGCCCACACCTGGAACAGCCGTTGTCTTTTTTCTTGGGAACTTCGGGTCTTTTTTTCGATCTTCTGTCGTCGACTCTGTTTATCTCGAGCTTGTTCATTTCTTCGCGTATTTTTTTACCTTCTTTGGACTGAACTTCGCCCTGGCGGGCTATTTCAAGAGCCTTTTCAGCCACTAATTGTAGTCTCTCCGATGTTCGACTATTTTTGATGCCAATCACGATTCTATCTCGTATCAAACTTTCTTTCAATGCACCAAATCCACATAAGTCTGACAAAGTATACAGCGCGGTTACAAATTCATCAATTGACTCGCCAGGTTGCTGCACTCTCGAGTTAAACTTATATCTCTCGAATACGACGTTTTTTTCGGAGTAAAATAATCGTTAAACTTTTGTCTTACGATTTCAAACGTTGTCTGTTCGGTGAGATTTGGCACTATCTGAGTGAGGATTTCCTCAGATTTTTCTCCCATAAGATAACAGAATGAATAGATTTTTTCTTTATTCCCTTTTTTATCTGACCCCGACACAGACATGTATCTTTCGAATCTTTTTAGCCATGATGGCCATATCTCAGGCTTGGAAAAATCAAACTCGGTCGGTGACCGGATCGCCGGGGTGTTTTCGACGCGAATTGTTGGGGCCCCTTCGGTCGTTTCTGCACCATTCACCATCTTCAATTAATTGATTATAGTTTTCTCTTCTAATTAACACTTAGCACTATGCTGTGTCAGTAAGGTACAAATCAAAGTAAGGTTATCTCTTAAGCGAGTCCTCCGTGAGATGCTCTCTCGTTACCGGTCTCGCAACCACTCTGTCGCTTGCTATGTCGCCCGAGCGTCGAGGTGGCGCTACGATCGTGCACTCACACAACACATCCATTTCCTCGTCCAAATACGCTTCTTATTTACTTTATCCAACTCATCTTCTAATAATCTCATTATCATCGGTGTGATTTGGTTCAGGCGTTCTCTGAAAACTCGTTTCAGTTCACGATGGTTCATGACAACTTGCTACCACTCTATTGAACTCAATACTCGCTATTCGACAACGCTAATCTGATAGTTTAGACACGCTGAGTGCATTACATTTTGGTGGAGGGGGTAGCCACACGGCTCAGTAAATAGAAACGGTTTCTTTTCACCCGCTCGCTCATTTTACTCGGCCGATCACTCGGCCGAGTTAGTCCATTGAAATGTTACATTTGGGTGTGCAAAAAGAGGTGGACGCAATTTCTTTTTTTAGATATCTAGGGGGAGGTAGTGCAAAGCTAAATTCAAAATGGTGGGGTCGCAACCCTTGCTATATTTTCGCCATCTTGCAAAAGGGTTGCAAATCGTTATCACGCTCTATCGGGCAAACTATTAACCGCACAAAAAATTTAAGGAAACATTTTTTGTCGCAAATTGAATTCTCTACAACTTTAATTTAATAACTTTTTGTCGTAGAATTTAACATAACAAAGATATTAACAAAAACAACTCAAAATTTGAGAACGAATTATCTTTAAGGGGTTATGATTTTTTTTATGATCATTTTACAGTAAAATTACATCAAAGCATTTTTGTAGGGGAGTTTTTGAGGAAAATTTTTCACTTTTATCATTTCAACATTCATTTATTTATAAGGGTTTTACAGCGCTGCGAAATGAACAGTATTCTTCAATACTCGTAAGTATACATAAAAATGAATGATGATCACACATAGTATTCTCTCATTTTTTCATTATTGATATAAAAAGCATTGTTATTATTGATGTTGCACTATTGTTAATAACTATTTATGGACTCTTTTCCCCTACGACGAAAATTTTGAAATTATTGATTTTCACAATAATTTCTAATCCGAGTGTACATTTCCTAGGGCCTTATTCTATTCAGGTATATGAGGCCCGAGTAACCGCTTGGGGACAAAGAGACATCCGCCTGCTGTTACTATTATTATTATTCGTCTGTAAGAGGCACAGTTGTCTGCCAAATTTTCTTTTCTTCCAGTTATGGTCGGTATCTCGCTACGTGCAGACGTATTTGTGCTGAGCATAATGATTTTTTTAAGCGTGCATTTAGTGTTATTTCATCATAAGTGATTGTTTTATTTGTAAAAAACCTTTCGAGGAAGTGTTACGTCCACGTAACTTTTACAAATAGTTCTCGCGCCTCACTCCATAAAATTTCGAAACTCAATATCCCTTCTAGCAATCACCACTGCATCGTGTTGATTGCTGACGTCAGAAGCGTAAGAAACCGCTTATCGCATGGAACTTTCCATAAACCAAGCAATAGGAGAACATCCTCCCTTAGACTAGGATACGCCCCACCATGCGCCTTCCGGACTTGGTGAAAATCTTGCGATGAGCATCGCTGCTGTGTCCAGAATAATCTTGGTGGAGGGAATAGATTTATCCCTTTTTCGGGTATAAATACGAGGCAAAAATAAGGCAAAATCGTCATTTCATTTTGAGAGACTTCTCGAAAGGTTGGCCAATTCTATATCCTCTGAATCCTACTAAATCTCGAACGACAAGAATTTTCTAAGTCTTTACTTTGAATTATTCTGAATTCTATATCCTCTGAATCCTACTAAATCTCGAACGACAAGAATATCCTAAGTCTTCACTTTGAATTATTCTGCAAATTCCAATTTCAAATCACGAACTCGAATATTATCATAATCCTAGAGACTCTGAATCACGAAGCCTGAAATCCGACTCGTATCTAAGATTTTTCTCGTCAAATTAATTGATATTTCATTTTTGTACGCAACTCGCATTTAACTAAAATACAAATTACATTGTTCTCAATTTGAATTGTACTTAGCAAACCTACAACCATCGCCAAGCAATGCCAAGCAAGGGGTTTCTGGATGCAGATTTCTGCACCGACATTCATCGAACCCCACTCCAATACCCTGCCGGAAAGTTTTCAGGGTATTGGAGTAGCACACGCTCTTGAATTGACGTCATACACCGCCAAGTTGGCACCAAACACCCTTAAATTAACGTCACACACCCTCAATGTTGCTACCACACTCCTCAATTTAATATTCGGAACCTCCAATTTGATATTCAACGTTCTACCTTACCTACACATGGTAACGATTTATCGATCATTCGCTAATTATGGATAATTATTCCACGCACGATTCGTCGCCGACATAATTAGCGTCCCCCTTTTTTTCTCACGTTACCCACGTTGTAGCGTGAGTCAAACGATGAAGGCGTATGAAAATGATCATGCGACGCTTACGTCATCTTGGTGTTCTTGCAAGTTCGAAGCTGTCAGCCCCTTATGTATATGACATTCTATAGCGTCCTCACGGAATCCTATGAGATAAGAAATATTCAAGGTCTTTCCAAACGTTTCTACCGACGCGTGACGATGACCCCGCTTGCGATTCTTGGAATTTTTTCCCCCGAGCTACGAGAGTTCTCGGAATCATCGCCGAAAAATAACGATTGAAAATTATTTGAGATGGATACTTTTGACTTCCTTTATTTTCAACTGATACATTTACTTACATTTTTGTCAAGATGCGAACCCCTGCTTCTGGAGGGTTCGATCTTTGCGACAACATCTATTACACCCTCTATCACAACCATCACGATCCTCCCTGCTCCTGTTTGTCCAGAAGAGGTTGTTTCTCATCCCATTTGGAATTTACCGGTTCCCCTTTCCATCCAGTTGATTTCTCACCTGATTTGGAATATGCCAACATGTATTTCCATCCGCTTGATTTCTCTTCTTTTGATGCTTGTTCATCTACCGAATTTTTATATGATACGTCAGATTGACACCCACCGGTACGATCTCGTTCTTGCCGGTCGACCTTTTGCACAAACTTTCGATGAATGTTATGAAGTCTCACGTCACACTTATTATCTGACACAATGAAAATTCATTTTATACTTTGGTTCGAGCCCCTCGAATGCGTAGAAAAATGTGTATAGTTATGTAATTGATTCAAATGATGACATTATCACGATC
>CAXAKQ010000032.1:22001-97978 GCA_963969455.1 Arge pagana
TCAGAACGCGTGCTACGGTATTGTACATAACGAAGGGGAAGCCCCGGGATCGAGTCTACGTCAATGTCTAATACATGGTACCGTCTTTCCGCAAGTGAGAACATTGGCCGTGTTCGGAAATTGATTGCCAGTACTGGTTTTCTATAGATAGCGTCACCCAAATTATAGAAAACCAGTATTGGCAGTCAATTTCCGGAAAACGGCCATGGTCTTTTTGGCTTCGTTTCTTGTCAAACGTTTGACGACTCGGTCTCGGGATAAGCTTGGAAGACAAAGACTCGACGTGCTGCTCAAAACTTTTTTTAGTTCGGTGAAGTGTAGAGCAAAAGGGTTAACTCTAGTTTTAGTCGACAACGGAATTTATTACATCAGCAAAGAATGGGCTATTTGCAAAAAAAGATAATGAGTGCACCGTTCTGTATCACGAGTGCCGATTTGCAGGCAAAGTCGTAGAAGTAAACAGTCAGTTATATTGTTGTTCGCACAGTATTTAGAGAACCGCTCGAAAATGACCAATGTTATATTTACAGTGGACAGAAAAGCGCTCACAGCGTTAAAAAATAAATTGGAAGCTGAAAGCGCATCTGAAGAAGACGCCAATGTACTTCTATCAGGAATATTTTATATTTGTTACACGGAAAAAACCCTGCAATAAGAAACCCGTAAACAATCTCGCATAAAAATGCTCGCGTTGTGTTCAACCTCCTGTTTCATTTTCTTTACTCTATTTGTTTTTGTTTCTTTATATTATTTCCTTCGAGGTCATTTACGATTGTTAATTATTAAAAATAAATGATCTTGGTGCAGAAACGCGTGAGCAGGTAGATGCCTTACCGAAGGAACTCGACCAAAACGCTAATATGTCGTTGTTAAGTCGATCGAAGAAGGCAAGAAAAATGTGCCAAAAAAAGTCACACAGAAAAAAACAATGCTCCAACTGATTCATCGGTATGGGAGATCGGTAATTTGATTTTTTTTAATGCATTAGAATGTGCAGAGTATTAATAATATACATTATTAATTTTTATTTTATTTTTTAATGATTTATTTTCATATTGCTTACAAGCATATCTATTTCACGAGAGCGTTAATATTGTATAATTGAAATAGTCTATTCAGGAGCAGCAAATCCGATATCGTGGATTGTTTGATCGAAAACGCTAGAGAAACACGAACATGTGGTTCTCAAGAAGGTTACAGAGCCATGTGGTCGAGTCAAATCAAAAAGGAGAGGTCCAACGCAGCCCCCATTGCCGATATGTTAAATTATTGAGCCTGAACTGGTCGCATCAACTTCAACTGCAACCGTGGCGAATATGAGTCTCATTATCAAATTACCGACAGACTTAACGCTCGCAAATAACGGTACATCATTGTAACATATACAATATAGTGTCTCTTTATCAAACTTTACCCGTTGTCATAAATTATTTGCTTAGCAGATTTCCATAAAATCTTGAACGATAACGACAGTTGGATCTGGAAAGATGACGGAGCATTAGAAGTTGATGATTCTTCTGTTACGATGCACGTACAGAAAATAGTCTACAGACAAATTCACAGGTACAGTCTATCGAATGTGATTCGAAGGCTGTGGTCGTTAATATATCGGCGTTCGTCAAGTAAGTTTGATAAGTTACTGATCATGAATTTTTTATTATTTTATAAACAAACTCTAAGCATTTATGGAAACTATTTTTGTTTAACATAGGGTTGACGCGTGACATATCGACTGATTTAGACGCCTTAGTGAACAAAGTTGGACACAGGGCGCCAGACGATAACGAAATATTTGTCAAAACCATCGAATCCGGAATTAAGAAGAATTTTTGCCTGTATTGCCACACGCAACAAGGAAAGTTGAGTTGGCACGTTTCGAGGCTGCATAAGTCCGACAAAGATGTTGCGCAATAATTGTGGTTTGAAAAAGGTTCGGATGCGAGAAAAGAAATTATGGCAAAGATTCAAAAAAAGAGAACAATTTTTTTTTCAACACTCACCGCAAGGCAAATACGGGCGAACGGAAAGTGGCGAGACGGCCAAATGAAAAGTATGGCAGAAAAGCAAATGATTTCGCCACGTGCCCCTCATGTTTCGCCGATTATGCGAAACGCTCTGTTCGGCATCATTACAGGCGTTGCGCAAAAAAAAAAGATCTACGAAACGAAGAAACATCCTTCTATCGTTGAAAACGGTGCGCGGTTCGATCCACCCACAAGCGTGCGACATTCTTCGTGAAAAAGTTTTCCCGACGATGGAAGAAGATTATGTAGCAAAAACTATTCGATACGACGAACTTGTTATCCTATTCGGAAATAAATTATGTCAAAAATATCAAGACCCGAATTTTTATGACATGATACGCCAAAAACTGCGCCAACTTGGAAGATTTCTCATTGCCTTCAGGGAGCATGACCAAAACATTCACGATTTCTCCAGTATTTTTTCCCGAAAAACTAGGACACGACAATTGCTATGGTCCAAACGCTTGGTGGTCTGAATAGTACCGGAACTGATTTCAAGGTACCTTCACGTGCGACGGCAATCGGCACTTTATTGAAACAAATACGAAAGCTGTGCGTATCAGTATGGATAAAGAGACAAAATAAAGAAAATCAAATGTTCGTCGAAGATTATTTGAAGCTTTTTACCGAAAACTACACGACCAGCATCACGCGAATCGATCTCGATACACAAGTTCATAATAAGCGACAGGTAAAACAGTCCTCGCGAGCCAAGACGATATCCAAAAACTTCAATTGTTTCTTCGCGATCTGTCTGGAAAAATTACAACGCGTTAAAGGAAAAATTCTCGTACAACGTTTGGAAGAAATTGGCCTGGGTTACGTTGATCTCCGTTCAACTTTTCAGCCAACGTCGCGCTGGCGAAAATGAACGAATATTCATCGACGATTTTTCAAGTCACGAAAAGATCGCTCAAAATATCACCGACGAGGCATACGCGAAATTTACACCCGAGGAAAAACTAGCCGCAACGAAGTACGCGCTAGTAAATTTTACAAATTTCCAAGCTTTTCGAGGCTGTGCAAGGACAAGATGACAATTCGGACAATGATTCGTCCACTCGACCACTAGATTTTTTGTAACGGCGGACCCCATATTCACCTTTGCAATACAAGCACTGATACTAGTACTTACTATAAAGGTAGCTGTACACTGAGCGAGCATTACTCGCGAGCAGGAGTTACGAACGAGCATTCGGATGGTGTGAAAAATCGCCTCGAGCCGAGCAAGGCTCGTTCGTGCTTGGAGTTGATCCGTCCGCTGTCGGTATTTTCGCGAATCATCAAAGGGTTGTACGTTTGCTGCTCGCTCTGTGTAAACACGCCGACGAGCAGGCATACCGATTCGGCGGATCCAGTTCGCCACAACTCTTTGTGAAGTGCGCATCGATGAATTAAGTCTTCATTCAATTTTCAAATGGAGTGGAATAATGAAAAGTGTATTAGTCTGATTTCACTCCCACCAGAGTAAATCATAGCTGTGGCAGTCTGATCATAAACGCGGGTGCCATAGTCGCTTGACGTACAAATTTTTATTTCACAAATCCACCACGAATGCTCGCAAAGAACTGATCGTCGACCGTGCTCGGCTGGTGTGAACAGTACACCTTCCATCGCGTTGGTGCTTGTCAAAAACTGGCGAGCATCGTTTACGAACGCTCGCGCTCGCTGCTTGGAGGGATGCTCGACAACAGTGTAAAGCTACCTTTGAACGTCGCCTACAATTCGCGAAAATACTGGTGCGTGATCGTGATCGAAAATTCGCAGTAAAATGTATTTTGTTGTTTGTTTCCGAGATTGGACATCGTTCCCGACTCGCATCGAACGTCTGATTAAGTTTTAATCTACTCTCTTTGTTATTTATCGTTACAATGTTTACGATTGGTTCTGGTTCGGAAGGTTAAATGCGGTTGAGGAAATGAAAAAAAACGCTGCGTCGTGGAAAAAGTATACTTTGGTGAGTGAAGGTCGGTCGTGGTTAATTAATTAATCTAAATCGTTTAGAGCCAAAGTCACATTTTGCATAGTCGAACATTTTTCACTTGCTCACTTGCTTAACACTCAAACCACAAGGTGTGGGTTGGATCCAACCCGAGTGATGTTCAAGAAGTTATTGCTCTTTCTCCCCTCTCATGTGAGGGGCTATGCTTCAGATACCTTTTCCTTCAGTTGCGCTGATGAGGCCGTAGCAACCACATCTCCCACGTAAGTGTATTGTTTTTTCTATTATATTCTACAGCCCCACGTGTCACCTACCGGGTTGGATACAACCCAACCTTGTTATTCACTTCAGTATTTTTTCAAAATCACTTTTCTTTTCTAGCTTCTCTGTTGTTGGCTATCACTAATATGGAATTCAACAAGTTACTCTATACACTTGGGGAGATAGAAGCGGAACTCCTGAACCAAGAAGACGAGTCTGATGGAGAGGGAATTGAAATTGATGAAGAGGTTTCTGAGTCTGAGGATGATGCGAGAATTCATAACAGTGACAACTGTGAAGATAAATTCGATTGCGATTGGGATGAGACGGCTTGGAATGTACAAGGGATAAGGAGAATAACGAGGATGAGGGTGATGAGAAAAGACTTTTTCAATTTGGCAAAGATGGGGACACTGTATGGACAGATAAACCATTGCATTCGAGATTTTCACGAACTCCAGCCAAAAACATTTCACTCATTTGCCTGGATCCAAGGGGGATGCGAAGGGAGTGACTGATGAATTGAAGTTTTCCTTGTTTATCACTGAGAAGCTTATTAACAAAATTGTCCTCCATACCAATGAAAAAATAGAAACATCAAAACAGAGGTTCAATTCGGTTCAGTGGTACATACATCCCACTAATTCTGTGGAGGTCAAAGCTCTGATAGGATTACTGTACATGTTCGGTCGAACGAATAGTTGGTGGTCCCCGGGTTGGCAGAAGAAGAGAGGGGATGGCGCAGGCTGGGCGATCAGTCGAGCGATTGTAGTACTCGTGAATGGTCGTGCGCTTCTGTTCGCTCTACGGAGCAACGAATAACCTAGGGTTTGATAGCGATTCGATCACGTTTCGGATATCGTGAGGTTCTTGGGTCAACTCCTTCTAATTGTTGCATACTGCATAATGAGCTGAACGTCAGCTCATAAGTACACTGACAAGGGCGGTACGTCCCGGCAGGTATGACGGCACAGTCGTCCATACCAGTTAGCAAGCGCAACGCTTGATAACAGGTCATCGGTTGACCCCTTTATGTATTTACGTTCCACACGAACACCCATCGGGCACACCGAACAAGACGGTGATACCTAAACACAAGCGCAATGCTTACGAGGTCGCCAGCGATTTATACCCAACAATTACATTGCATGCCCGATTAACCATACAATACGCACACACATATGATCCCTTTCCGACAGTAGATTTCATCTCCACAATAATTATCATGCGAGATATGTTCAGTAGAACAGAGAACGGTACCCAACGTAATTTCATGATCGCGAAAGATTTTCTCCCTACCAGCAGTCCTTGTTCTAGAGAATCAGAAATCGTTGAAACACCAGCATCTTTCTCGTAAAAATAAATACGCGGCCTCGTTTTCGTTAAAGAGGACACGCCCCACGAAACAGTACATGAGTGGCATTCTGAAAAATTGTGGTTTGAGCCTAGATGATATATTTTCTCCCATTAGGGGGCTTCCAGTATTTCGCTGTACCATGCCCAAGAACAGGTTTCAGTACCTTCTAGCTAATGTTAGATTTGATGACAAAACCACTCGGGAAAATCGAAAATCAGAAGATAAATTTGCCGCCTTCAGATATGTATGAGATTCCATTGATGATAGCTGTTCCAGGCATTACAGCCCGTCTGAATACGTCACCATAGATGAGACTTTCTCAGTTACCATGGCCGCTGTAGTTTTCGAATGTACATTTCATAAAAACCGGATAAGTACACTCGCAAAATAATCTCTCTATGTGATGCCAGAATATTTTACTTTTTGCGCGGGATACCCTATGTAGACAAGGAATCAGCTGAGAAAAAGAATGATTTACCTCTTGCCACATAGTATGTTCTCAGGCTCACTGAAAAATTGATACGTAGTAATGGAAATGTTACGTGTGATAACTGCTTTTCATCTGTTGCTTTAACTGAAGCATTTCTTGAGAGAAAATGTACTTTTCTGAGAACTTTATGGAAAGATAAAGTGCAAATTCCACCATCAATGCTTGAAAACGTATCAGTTGGATCGTCACCATTTTTGTACTAAGTTGACAAAATGTTGTTATCTTCCACTCCCAAGAAATACAAAAAAGTGTTGCTTATTTCTTCAATGCATTCTAAGGGGGACATCAATGATGAATCAATGAAACCGGAGATAATTGAATTTCATAATGTGACCAAGGGTGGCGTAGATGTCTTGGGCAAGCTATATCACAACAAAACCAGGAAAAAGAAAACGAGGACATGGCCGATGGGATATTTTTATGGTATCCTGGACATCGCAGCAGTGAACAGCTTTGTTCTGTACAAGTGCAATGCAATGAAAGAGGTTCATCCTGGCGATGCACGCACTACATTTCTGAAAAAATTAGCTTTTGCCTTGATTCGACCATTGATGGAAATAAGATTCCTAAATCCTCGCCTTCCAAGAGAATTACGATCAGTGATCGGCAACCTTTTGGGAAAGAAACTCGATGTGGAGGCAACCAGCAGGTCGTCGGAAAAGCCAGCACGACCTAATAAAATATAAAGATGTAATTTCTGTGATACCAAGAAAGACAGAAAGGGTTATGCATTCTGTCACAAGTGTAATAAATCCTTATGTGGAGAACATAAACTAATGAGCTATCCAACCTGTGATACTGCTGCTGATGGAAACCCAGGGTGATTCAATGTTTTAATTTTTAATTTTGTTAATTTTTATTTTTGTTATTATATTTTGTCATATAGTAGTTACTTACTTAAATGCATAAGTGAAATTACATTACGTATTTTCCATGGCATCCTATTGGCTGAATTCCTACTTTGTAATTTTTTTTTAGATACATATGTAAATGACTGAGATATTAGGACTGTGAGATGCAAGACTTTTATATTTACTATTATTCGTTTCTAGTTCATTTGATTCGAAAAACTCCAGGTTTTCTGTTTATTGCGTGTTTACTGTGATTACTTTATTCTCGTTCTTAGCCGAAATGTGCTTAGTACGAAGGATACAGCTGAGATAGAAAAACAGGGTAAGGTATTTGGTAGGAGGTATGAAACTTAGTGTGTTTAGCGAATGACTGTTCATTTTTAGTTCTGTGCACCAATGTTCTTGCACATATTCTGCTGCTGTGAACCTATGTTTTTTTGCACTGTTATGAAAATTTCACCAACTTGCGAAAGGACCAAATATTTTTGAAGACTGATAGTCAATGAATATATTCGTTCTTCTTTTTTTAAATTTTGGTTTCTTGTGAAGAAATAATGTGACAATAATAATTATAAAGGTACTATATATATGTTAAAAGGTTTAAAATATATTAGACAAATACAAATATTTGTTATTTCATTTAAATTAAACTCGGAAAGCCAATGTATATTAAGATACGAGTACTGGGTTGGATCCAACGCGACCTTGCTTTTAATGTTGTATATATTCACCTTGTGGTTTGAGGGTTAATAGCTGCCCGTACTTTTGAGAATGCATGCATACATGGAAAACTATCATTAATGATGTTATCAGGTAATGAATGTCGCGATTATAATTTTCTATTAAAATTATTTTTTTGCTTTGCACCATTATACGTAATGGTGGATATGGGACCATTCGAGTAGTTATGAAGGTGATTGCGGGGACCGCTAAATTTTTTCTAGTGCTGGACTCCATATTGATCTTTAAAAGATGAGGATTGGTGCCGGTATTTTAAATTCTTAATTTGAGCGACATCTTGGGAACATTTATCCTAAAATTTGTAAAAGTTATTTATTTTTAAGGTGTTGTCCGTATCACTGCTGTAGCCAATGCTCAGTGCGGAAATTGAATTCGTACCGGTGTAGTTTCGGTATTTTTGCTTCATTATAGAAGAAACCGTGTTTTCGTGCAAAACAAAATGTCTAGATCTTAAGGGAATTTTGCCCAAAAACTGAAAACACAAAGATTTTGTTCAAACTTTGTAGATGTATAACAATTCATCAGCTCAGCATGCTGTAAAAATTTTAGAATTCTCAGAAATCGCGTTTATCAGAAAAAATATTCAAAAATTGACACGTAGTCTTATGGGAAAATCGAATTATTGGGCATATTTTGAATAATTTCCATATTAGAAGTTTCCGTTTTGTTCGGAAACTTCTGATGGCTTTGTGCGCATGATTCAGAGCGCAATGATATTATAATCCGATACCAAACCCGATGAGATATTGACCCGCCTGTAGGTCCCTCGTAGGCTAAACAGTATCTACATCATATTTTTCAGCGTACGATTGAAACGTTCGCAGATGGATGCCTTCAGGTTACTGAAGGTTGAGTATAGCTTGATATTATATCGCTTCATGAGAGATTCCAAATCAGTGTTGCAAATTTCTCGGCCTCTGTTAACGTGTAGATTCTTTGGTACACGTTCTTGTCCGAGTACAAACTCCACAGCTTTTGTTGTATCTTCACCCGTTTTACTTTTACTAGGTACAACCCAAGCGTAATTCAAAAAGATATCGATAGCGGTCAACAAATATTGGTAACCATTATTTTCCCTGAAGTATAACATCATGTCAACGAGATCAGCTTGCAACGTCTCATCCAAACCACGAACATCCACATGTCGACGCTGATAATTTTTTCTCGCTGGTTTTTGCAGTACCGTTACGATGTCTAGCTTTTTCTCGTTCATTTCTCCAGTCCTCTCAATCGATCGTCCAATTCGAAAATGGCTTTTGAGTTTCGAGTCATAAGTTCTTGAACCGTTTAAATATCAACACTCAGATTGTGCAAAGCTAACGTTGTAATAGACTCTAACGCGTGTATCATCAAATTGTTATTCTGATCTTCCTTTCGTAGGACAGCGATTTCATTCATCAGAAAGCTCATAGTAACAACATCAGTTTGCAGCGTCGGATTGGCAACATTGCACAATCTTTGAATATCTATATCATAATTCCCGTCAGCAGTGAATTTGAATCCAACACCTGGAGGACCTCGATTGCCTGTCGCTACACCTTCATCCAACTCTCGTCAAAACACACCAACGGTCATCTTGAGAATGAGGTGAAACCGATGAGATGACGGTTGATGAATGATGTCAGCTCCACGTAATTCCTCGATGATGGATATGATTTCATTAGAATGATCCGAGTTTCTGACCCACCAAATCATTAGGATCATCCCAATAGATGTAATCTATTTCTCTACCTTCTCGAGCAATCATATACGTTGGTAAAATACCCTTAGCCGAGCGTGTACGCTCTGGTTGCGCTAAAGATGGTGGTGGTGAAGTTGAGAACATGGAGCGTCTACACTGTAGCTATTATCTAGATCATTTTCACCACTACCATTCTACAACATTTCAAAATACGCATCCGTGAATTTGGCATCAAATTTTGCAACGTTTCATACTATAGAAGCGTTTGCTTCATCTTCCTCTTCCTCATCTGCTGTTGAATAGACCTCTTCGTCAACTCTCAACTTCTCGGTTTCATGTTTCATTGGTTCTATTCTTACTTTCAATGGTTCAGCTTATCCCTTGGTTCACTGGTATTCCATATTTTATTTGATGCACGTGTCCATATTTTATTCGTTCTGTTTTTCCTTCAAAAGGTTCAGCTTCCTCCTTGATTCGGCCGGTAGCGTTGGAAACATTCAGCAATTATTCTAGCGTTGTAACGACTGCTTTGAAAACATCATTTAATGCCTGATCGGCAACCTGTCTACCCGACTTTATCATTCGATTTTTTCGTCGAATTGCGGCACTTGCTTAAGCAATCTGCCACAAATCTCCCTTTCGCTCATGAACTCTCGTACCATGCATGTTGACGCAGTCGTATTAGAAACGCGACTAACTTTACTTCAATAAACAGATGGTATTTATCACTTGTTCAGACTCACGAAACTATCAACCAAGCGTCATCCATTTCACTATCCTTATCGATGACGACAAATCAGTACCTACTTATCACTGTTCCAGCATGTTGAACACAAGTCTTTGAATTGTGTGTAAGGCACATCAGTATTCACATGATCGTTATCAAGAGACTCGGTAGAGTCTCGTGCCTAGTTATATGAAAAAAAAAAAAATCGCACTAGCCGCGCGAGACTCTGACAGTCTCTATACCCGAACGGCAACTGAGTGACCGTTAAGGAAATTTATAATCGTTAATTTCTTCCGTCTCGCTATAGATACGGTATTGTAATATTTATTGCAGCACGTCGCAAAGGAGAGCTTTATCTTAAGCCCTATTGCGATCAAATCGGTGGACGTAGAGCTGAGATATTATTATTCGAAGGTTTCGATGCAAGTAATTTATACGTGTCTTCGACGAGATTGCATTTTCGTCGTCTCCGTCAGTCAGTGACGTCACTCACTGTGGCAAGAAATCTATGGGTATGAAGAGTGTAGAGTGGCTTTCGCTGGGTAGAGAGAAGAGCCCTACCAAGTATGGACATAGCCAGATGGCGCTTTGGTTAGCTCTTTATATTCACCAACTACAGTACGGTATCATACCAATCATCTGGGGTATGATTCATTGTGTCAATGTATTTTTGGTCGTAATTGTGCGTATAATTCAGAACAAGATCATTTGAGGTACGGTAAGATATTTTTTTTATGAGATAACTGTGAGTGTTTGACAACACAGGGTTGAATTGAATGATTACTACAGTCTTTAGTTATACCGCGAGTATTCGTTATGCGAGTCAGTTGGATCGGTCCGATCCCGAATTTGGCGTTTACGGCACTGCCGTTCCGCCGTTCTTTGTTGACGCTGGTTGTCTTCTTCTTTGACAGGTAGGCAAAGCGCGCGGAGTACGATTTCATGGTTAGATTGCGGTTAGGATTTTCTGTATGAAAAAATTGTTCCGATAATCTGTCCATTATTATTCGGCAAATGAATAAGAATTTAAAACGATTCAATGCGAATCAGAAGCACCTAAAGTACCTGAGTCACGAGAATATTTATTAGCGAATCCTGTGAAAGAGTGTGGAGAAGGAAAAGTTGTACCAGGCAATAGAGACAATTACAGTCATTACATTAACAGAGAGTGCATCACATTCAGATTGCAAATTAATGTATTTAGCCACAAACGGAAACAACTTTCAAGATTATTTACGCACGTATAATAAATTTATTACTATCACATTTCGATGGAAATTATTAATAATCAGTGTAACTGATAACTGATGAACAAATAAAAAATTGTACTTACGTAATTAATCAAATTCTACAAAAAGTAGTGATATCCCCATAAAAAGCACCTCTGGTGCAAAAACCTTCCGCCTAGTTATATAAATGTGATAGTCACCCACAGAAAATACATTATGACGCCAAGAGAACATCATACACTTATTATTTTAGACCAAAATTCCTTCTTCGTAAAAAAAAGATTCGAAATCAGATGCTATTGCCTAGTACCGATATCACGTTGTCTTTTTTCGATTCGACAATTGGGCTTTTCATAACACGGTATTGACAGCCTCTCTGTCCTGCCACGTAGTACCATAGATATAACGATAGAGGACTGACGCCTTCATTGGTTCGCCCAAATCACATTTTACAAAAATAATTAAAAGAAAAAAAATATTTGGTGGTGGTGGTACTAGGCGGGCCAATATTTCGTATCATTATATTGGGATTATTGACATGGTTCAACCGCCGTAACATTGTACTTATCTAGAAAAGGCCCGCCTAGTACCACTACCACCAATTTTTTTTTTTTTAATTATTTTTTCAAAATGTTATTTGGGCGAACCAATGGAGGCGTCAGTCCTCTATCGTTATATCTATCGTACTACGTGGCAGGACAGGAAGGCTGTCAATACCGTGTTATGAAAAGCCTAATTGTCAATTCGAAAAAAGACAACGTGATATCGGTACTAGGCAATAGCACTCGAATTCGAATCTTTTTTTTCACGAGGAAGGAATTTTTGTACAAAATAATAAGTGTATAATGTTTTCTTGGCATGAGAATGTATTGTTTGTGGGTGACTATCACATATTTATAACTAGGCGAAAGGTTTTTGCACCAGAGGTGCTTTTTATGGGGATATCACTACTTTTTGTAGAATTTGATTAATTACGTAAGTACAATGTTTTATTTCTTCATCAGTTATCAGTTACACTGATTATTAATAATTTCCATCGAAATGTAATAGTAATAAATTTATTATACGTGCGTAAATAATCTTGAAAGTTGTTTCCGTTTGTGGCTAAATACATTAATTTGCAATCTGAATGTAATGCACTCCCTGTTAATGTAATGACTGTAATTGTCTCTATTGCCTGGTACAACTCCTCCTTCTCTACACTCTTCCACAGGATTCGCTAATAAATATTCTCGTGACTTAGCTACTTTAGTTGCTTCTGATTTGCATTGAATCATTTCAAAAATATTATTTATTTGCCATATAATAATAGACAGATTATCGGGACAATTTTTTTTATACAGAAAATCCTAACCGCAATCTAACCGTAAAATCGTACTCCGCGCGCTTTGCCTACCTGTCAAAGCAGAAGACAACCAGCGTAAACAAAGAACGGCGTAACGGCAGTGCCGTAAACGCCAAATTCGGGATCGGACCGATCCAACTGACATGCATAACGAATACTCACGGTATAACTAAAGACTGTAGTAATCATTCAATTCAACTCTGTGTTGCCAAACACTTGCAATTATCTCATGAAAAAAAATATCTTACCGTACCTTAAATGATCTTGTTCTGAATTATACGCACAATTACGACCAAAAATACATTGACACAATAAATCATACCCCAGATGATCGGTATGATACCGTACTGTTGTTGGTGAAAATAAAGAGCTAACTAAAGCGCCATCTGGCTATGTCCATACCTGGTAGGTCTCTTCTCTCTACCCAGCGAAAGCCACTCTATACTCTTTATACCCAGAGGTTTCTCGCCACCGTGAGTGACGTCACTGACTGACGGAGACGACGAAAATGCAATCTCGTCGAAGACACGTATAAATTACTTGCATCGAAACCTTCGAATAATAATATATCAGCTCTACGTCCACCGATTTGATCGCAATAGGGCTTAAATTAAAGCTCTCCTTTGCCACATCCTGCAATAAATATTACAATTCCGTATTCATAGCAAGACGGAAGAAATTAACGATTATAAATTTCCTTAACGGTCACTCAGTTGCCGTTCGGGTATAGAGACTGTCAGAGTCTCGCGCGGCGAGTGCGAAATTTTTTTTTTCCTTTTCATATAACTAGGCGCGAGACTCTACCGAGTCTCTTGGTCCGTATCATCGAGATCCTGAGAATACGCATAGTGTAGACCCGGCCAAAGTATGCACAGTTCGGTCATTCACGACAGTTTAATGTTTTGGATTCGCTCGTCTCGATTCGAAAGGGAGATCCGAAGGTTGGCTATCACACAGATGGGCCACTGCTTTTCGTGTGTTGCCAGCAAATCGCATGGTTGCGCTGAGCAATTCGTAACCTTGAGCGCTGCCACGATGCTTCGGCGGCTTCGGTTCGCCGACGCATTCCAAAGCGAGGCGAACGCTTCGCGCCATACCAACGTGCTGCTGTTCGATTGTAGTGGGGCGCGGTCGGTCCACGATCTGGCTGCACTGCGCTGAAGATGTGAAAAGCAATCAGAAAATATTTCAGCAGAATGCATTTGGGGGGCAGCTACTTCTTGAGACTACCGTTTCGCATCCACAAGTTTTTGCATTTCTCAAAAAAAGAGTTACTATTTATACCGCGAACGACCTATACCCTGGCCGACAAACTTTGCTCTATCAGCCTACCTCCGTACACTGACATTCGAGTCGCTTATGGAAGTCGTAGAAAAGCCGGTAGAACTGCGAAAACTCAAAGCACAACGGTGAGAACGTTTCGTATTTTGCCTATACATTATATAGCCGCATCCGTACTCGCTGGAATGAAGTTGGGAGGTTTCATAGAATGAGGACCACTTTTAGTCCGGGCTTTCCAGTTCCATCCCCGCTGTGTCAATCCAGAATAATTTCTTCGCGATTTGATCGAACGCAAGTGGCGTCACCAACCTTCTTCAACCTTTATCGCCTTCCTATTTTTGAATATATCACGAGATTCATTCAGAAATACTTTCAATAAGTGTTCATTCCAAATTAGGGTAATGTTTTCACGTTTGTTTCGTTCATTTCCAAATTAAGGTCTTTTCTGTTAGCGCCCTCCCCCCCTCCCCCCACCTATTAATAAAAACAACAACAACAACAACAACAACAACAACAATGATAATAATGATAATAATGGTGACGACTCTAAGGAAAACAAGAAACGGGCTGTGCCTCCTAAAGATACAGGGAGACGCAAACAGACCGACGGACGAGACGAATTCCGACGCGTACTGCAAGACGCGATCGGAGACACGGGCAGCGTCAGGACCGTGATCTTCAAGGTTCAATTGGAGATCGTGGACTTGGACTGTGTAACGACGACCGAAGACGTCACTGCGGTACTGAGACGTGAGACAGGACGAGACGGGGACTTCCAGATTCACATCTTTGGACCGAACCGCGCGGAGCAGTACATGGCGGTCTGCGACCTAGAATCGCGGGAAGCCGAGATGCTGCTGCGCCGCGGAAGACTGGGAATCGGATGGGTGCACTGTCGCGTCCGAAAAAGACTGACGGTGACGAAATTCTACAAATGCCTCGGCTACGGACACGTCAAGGCAAACTGCAAGAACGGAGACAGGACGAAGAACTGTCAGAAATGCGGCAGAACCGGACATCACGCCACGAACTGCACAAACGAACCGGCTTGTCCCCTGTGCAGTGAGGCCGGACACGGGGGCGCGGCGCACCTCGCGGGAACCGGGAGGTATGCGGTGTTTCGGGCCGCGCTGGAGGAGTGCAGGAGGCAGGCCGGAAGACGAACGTAATAGTACAGGGAAACCTGAGCAAGAGTAGGACAACAGACATGCTACTACCACAGATAGCCGACGAACATGACGCCGACATCTTGATCCTGTGCGAACCGTACAGGAGAAGAACGACGCAAATGTACATCACGAACGAGACGGAAATCACTGCTATCTGGGTGGGGGGCGCTTCCCGATCTCGAAAAGCCGGCTTCGGTGTCGGGGACGATTATGTCTGGGCAAGGGTCGGCGCTGTCACCTACATCAGCGTCTACCTGATACCGAACTGCACCGCGACGGAGTTCGAGAGAAAAGTGGCGCTCCTCGAAGACGGTATCAGGGACCTGCGTGGAGACGTCGTTATCAGGGGGGATTTCAACGCGCGGGCAACCGAGTGGGGCATGACAACAACGAACAACCGCGGACGGCTGCTGCTGGAGATGGCCGCAAGGCTGGACCTGGCAGTGGCAAATACGGGAAACGTACCGACGTACAGACGACCAGGCTTCAGAGACTCCATCCCTGACGTTACAATGACATCAGACGCAATATCGTCACGGATAGGGCAGTGGCGGGTGTTCGACGGCGACACGGCCAGCGACCACCAGTACATCGTCTTCGGAGTGACAAAACAAACGGCGACGAAACGAACGAGGACCCAACATCCCCCACGGTGGAACCTCAACAAACTTGACGTGAAAAAATTCTTGGAAACGCTGCGGGCATCACCAGCACCGACATCTAAAATCCCCCCTGAGCTAACTGGCCGGCAAAGGGCGAAAAGACTGGTGGACGAGACGGCCGAATTGACAGACCAACTGTGCAACGGTACAATGCCGAAACGACAACACCAACAGAACAGACCATCGCAATACTGGTGGACGGACGAAATAGCCGGGCTACGTAATGCCTGCTTGGCAAAACGGAGACGGGTGACAAGGGCTAGGGGAAAACCCGAAAGGGGAAACCTCGAAGCCGAATACAAGACAGCACGGGAGGCACGGACGAACGCGATACGGGACAGCGAAACGCGCTGCTGGAGGAGGCTCTGCGAGGAGGTGGATCCAGACCCCTGGGGAACCGGCTACAAAATTGTGACCGGCAAACTTGGAGCCCGGATCCCGCCGAACCTCAAAGATGCCGAATCTACACGACGGATCGTGTAGGGACTGTTCCCAAAACACCCGACACGGACGGACGCCACATACGACACGGACACACCGGCAGCCCCCAGATTCACGGCGGAGGAGCTCGACAGGGCATCCAATGCAATAAAGACTGGAAAGGCACCGGGACCGGACGGAGTACCAGCGGAAATTATCCGTCTGATGGTCAAACTGAGGCCGGAGATTTTCCTTGACCTGTACAACACATGCTTGACGACAGGAACGTTTAGCGACCGGTGGAAGGCGGCGAGGCTAGTCCTCATCCCCAAAGGTAAGGGCGACCCCAACACGCCGTCAGCCTACCGGCCTTTGAGTCTACTTGACACGACGGGTAAACTTTACGAACAACTGCTGAAACCGAGACTGACTGACGCGATCCAGACCAGCGGAGGTCTTTCAGACTTACAGTACGGCTTTCGAAGGGGTAGATCGACGATTGGAGCGATCCAAAAAGTGGTCGACTCCTTTTTGAAACTAGACAGACACTGCCACGCGGCTCGACCAATAGTATTACTGGCGACACTCGACATACGAAACGCCTTCAACTCGGCCAGGTGGGCCGACATCCTGGAGGCGCTCAAAAGCAACTTTGGGGTTCCGGCTTACCTTATCCGGGTTGCGGGGGACTATTTGAAAAACCGACGGATCACGTACGAAACGACCGAAGGACCGATGACAAGACAGATCACCGCGGGGGTCGCACAGGGGTCCATACTAGGACCAGACTTTTGGAATGGACTGTACGACGGCCTGCTCAGGCTGGAGCTCCCGCCCGGTGTACACCTCGTCGCTTTCGCTGACGACGTGGCGGCGGTGATCACCGAGCGGTGTCCGGACCTGGCACAGCTGAAACTAAACCAGACGATGCGCCGAGTAGAGCGGTGGATGACCGACCACGGACTACAACTCGCCACAGAAAAGACGGAACTGACGCTACTTAGCAGAAGACGTATACAGACAAGACTGCCCATGTGGGTCGGAACAGAAAAAATCGTGACCGGGGGGGGTGGTCAAGTACCTGGGGTAACACTAGATACGAAGATGACCTTCTGGCCCTACATACAGAAAACGTGCCAGAAGGCGGCCGAAAGGATAGCATCCCTAAGTCGCCTAATGGCCAACACAAACGGACCGAGACAGGGAAAACGACGACTATCAATGACGACAGCCCACTCGATCCTTCTGTACGGCGCGGAAATCTGGGGAGACACCCTGAAGACAAAAAAGTACTGCTACGCGATGACAACGGTACAAAGACGGGGCGCGCTGAGAATCGCCTGCTCCTACCGGACGGTCTCTGCACAGGCAGTTTTGGTGGTGGCCGGCGTAATCCCCGTAGACCTCCTAGCTTTCGAGCGAAAGAGAATCTACGGAAGAAGCGCGGACACAGGACGGAAGGACGCGGCAGTCGCGGAGCGCGACATGACGATACAGACTTGGCAGGCCCGATGGACAGAAAAACGCACGAGCAAATGGACCAGACGACTCATAAAGGACCTAAGACCGTGGATCGGGAGAGAGTTTGGGGACGTGAATTTTTACGTCACCCAGCTTCTGACCGGACACGGATACTTCCGACGGTACCTTTACAACATGAACAGAGTACGGACGCCAGACTGCAAGTACTGTGGACACGGACGAGACGACGCGGAACATACATTCTTCATATGCGACCGCTAGACGAGACGACGACTCGAACTTGAAACGACCGTCGGCAGCATCACCCCGGACAGTATCGTCCAGGTGATGCTCCACTCAACAGATTGGTGGCAACTGGTAGCCACCTATACAGAGAAGATACTGCGACGAAAGAACGCCGACAGCTGCCTTGCTTAACCCAGCAGACGGACTGACGCGACGCAACAGATAACAGACGACAAGACGAACGGACAAACACGGACAGAACCCCCAGCCAGAAGTAATACCAACATAGTTCCTGGTCTGGGGGAGGACGACAAGGAGACGGCGGTTTAGTGGGTGGGCCCGTTTTTTTTTTGGGGAGTCCCACATACCCCCTTAGTTTAAAAGCTGAGGGATATCCGTAAAAAGGATTCCGCAACTCCTTTAAAAAGAAAAAAAAGAAAAAAAAAACAATAATAATAATAATAATAATAATAATAATAATAATAATAATAATAATAATAATAATAATAATAATAATAATAATAATGATAATAAGTGCTTTGCAAAAATCCAACCCTACGTCCGAGATATCTCACGTGCAGGGCGGGCAACGTGCGCTTCGGCACACGGCTAACAGGGCACTGGTCACATACACACACCCACACTCCAACACTACACAAACACCCATACGCACACGCCCCTCGACAAACCGGGAGAGTGAATGCTCGGAGGCTCCATAAACGGGTCCTACCGAAAAGCGAAAGCTCGGGGACCCCTATGAACGGGGTCGCCCGAAAGCGAATGCAGGGGATCCCTATAAATGGGCTCTCCCCATGAACGGAGCCCGGTTTGTCACCACGGGCACCCACACTCACGCACACTGCACAAGGGGGGAACACTAAACACACAGGGTGGGGAGGGGGACCTCAGGGGCCGTGCGTTGTCCCAGCGCGGTTCGTGGAGTCGCGACCACGAGGGACCTGCAGCACGACGGGACAGACAAACAGACAATTATGACAATGCACAACGAAAACAAGGACATTCCTCAAGTGGTAAACCCTTCTCAGGGGGAACCCACCCCGGGTTCCGATCGGGTGAAAGCCCCGGTGGCCACGGGCAGCGGCACGGATTTTGAGGGCCGCACCTTGTGCACGGTGAAGAGGAGGACGACACGGAACAACGACACGGACAAAACGCTACTTAACCTGCCAAGACGAAACAGGACAGACAGCGTGTCTAGCGGTAGCAGCGCGGCAAGCTATATCTCCGCCGTAGACAACGCAATAACAATGACGACGAGACAAACAGCCACAACAACGAGGGACAAACGAGACCTGACTGAAGGGCTTCGACTCATTCATGAGACGGCGACGAAAATGGCCGAGGCAGCCAACGTACAAAAGAATATGAACATGACGGTGAAGACAGGAATTAAGACGATCTTGGAGGCCGCAGACACCGCTCTGCACATGCAAGTGGAAGCGGCCCCCAAGGGACGTGTTGCAGACAGTTGCAAGACACTGACGGGAACGAACAGCACCGAAGAGACACCACGGACGAAACGGAAACGCTCGGTGACCGGAGCCACGCCGGAGTCCTCTCAAAAGAGGCCGCCGACGACGGAACCGGCCACAGACCGGCAGACCGTCACAAAGAAAGGTACGGACAGAAAGAAAAAGAAAACGGACGCAAAAGCCCGGGCTGACGGGAGCGGACCGGCCCCCCGGAAAAGGGGATTGGCCGTTCTGACCAGACCGGGCACAGACATGACGTACTCCGACATAGTACGCAAAATACGGACGACTATTGATCCGAAGGAGAGTCACGTGCAGGTGACGACCCTGAGGAAGACGAAGAACGGATTGTGTCTGCTGAAGCTACAGGCAGACGCCTACAGACCAGACGGACGTGACGAGTTTGGACGGCAAATTCAGGACGCTATCGGGGAAGCGGGCAGTGTTAGGGCTGTGACCTCCAAAATCCAATTGGAGATCATGGACCTGGACTACGCCGCGACCCCGGACGACGTGACGGACGCGCTCAGACGAGAGACAGGGCGAGACGGGGACTTTCGGGTCCACATTTTCGGCCCGAACCGCGCTGAGCAGTACATGGCGGTCTGCGAACTCGATTCGCGGGAAGCCGACGCGCTGCTTCGACACGGCCGGATCGGAATAGGATGGGTGCATTGCCGCGTTCGGAAACGACTGACGGTGACGAAATGTTACAGGTGCCTGGGCTTCGGCCACGTGAGGGCCGAATGCAAAGGCAAGGACAGGACGAAATGCTGCCGCAAGTGCGGGGCATCCGGACATCACGCGACGGACTGTAAAAACAAACCGGTCTGTCCGCTGTGCTCCGAGGCGGGGCACAGGGACGTGGTGCATCTCGTCGGATCAGGCGGGTGCGCCGTGTTCCGGGCCGCGCTGGAGGAGCGCAGGAGGCAGGCCGGAAGACGGACAGAATAGTTCAGGGAAACCTGAACCGAAGTAGAACCGCAGACATGATCCTACCACAGATAGCCGACGAACATGACGCGGACATCCTGATCCTGTGTGAACCCTACAGGAGAAGGACGACTCGGACGACTCAGACGTACATCACGAACGAGACAGAGACTACAGCTATCTGGGTAAGGGGAGCCGCTCAATCCCGAGTCTCTAACCGCGGTGTAGGAGACGATTATGTCTGGGATAGAGTCGGCGCTGTCACCTACGTCAGCGTCTACTTGACGCCCAACTGCACCGCGGCGGAGCTCGAAAGGAAGGTGGCTCTCCTCGAAGACGGTATTAGGGACCTGCACGGGGATGTCATCGTTGCGGGGGACTTCAACGCGAGGGCGATCGAGTGGGGAATGACGGAAACGAACCGACGCGGACGACTGCTGCTGGAGATGGCAGCAAGGCTGGACCTAGCAGTGGTAAATACGGGACACACGCCGACGTACAGACGGCCAGGGTTTGGAAACTCCATCCCTGACGTGACGCTGACGTCGGACAGAATCCTGCCACGGCTGAGGGGGTGGCGGGTGATCGGGGACTATACAGCCAGCGATCACCAGTACATCACCTTCGAAGTGGCGGGACAGACAAAAACGCGACGAACAAGAGCCCACCAACCCCCGCGATGGAACTTCGACAAACTCGACGGACGAAAATTTTCTGAGGAGCTGATGGCAACACCAGCCCCGATGACGAAAATCCCCCCCGAGCTGATTGGCCGGCGAAGAGCGGAAAGACTGGCGGACGAGACGGCCAAACTAATAGACGGCTTGTGCAACAGCACAATGCCGAAACGACGAAAACTACAAAATAGACGACCGGAATACTGGTGGACGGACGAGATAGCCGAATTACGCAGGATATGCCTGGCGAATCGGCGAAGAGTGACGAGGGCTGGGGGCGGACCCGAAAGGGAAAACCTCCAGGCCATGTACAAAACAGCACGGAAGACGCTGACTAAAGCAATACGAGACAGCAAGACGCGATGCTGGAGGAAGCTCTGCGAGGAGGTGAACGAGGACCCCTGGGGAACCGGTCACAAGATCGTGACCGGCAAACTAGGGGCCCGAGTTCCACCGGAACTCAAAGACGCCAAAACAGCAGGACGGATTGTTGACGGATTGTTCCCGACGCACCCGACTAAGACGAACGCGACGGACGATGTTGATGTGCCGGCGTCCCCGGTCTTTGCCGCAGAGGAGCTCACCAGAGCAACGAATGCGATGAAGACTGGCAAGGCGCCGGGACCAGACGGAGTACCGGCTGAGATCCTCCGGCTCGTGGCTCGCCTACGGCCGGAAATACTTCTCGACCTGTACAACACGTGCTTGACGACAGGGACGTTCAGCGACCGGTGGAAAGAGGCGAGGCTCGTCCTTATCCCGAAAGGTAAGGGCGGTCCTAATACGCCCTCGGCCTACCGACCGTTGAGTTTACTTGACACGACAGGCAAACTCTTTGAACAGTTACTGAGACCGAGACTGACGGACGCGATGCGGGCCGGAGGAGGCCTTTCGGACTTGCAGTTCGGCTTCAGGAGGGGTCGGTCGACGATTGGAGCGATCCAGAAGGTGGTCGACTCCTTCCTGGAACTGGACAGACGCTGCCACGCAGCGCGACCTATCGTGCTGCTGGCGATGCTCGACATCAGGAATGCTTTCAACTCGGCCAGGTGGGTGGATATCTTGGGGGCGCTTAACAGCAACTTTGGGATCCCATCTTACTTGGCTCGGGTTGTGGGGGATTACCTGAAAAACAGACGGATAACCTACGAAACGATCGAAGGACAGGTAACAAGACAGGTCACCGCTGGGGTTGCACAGGGGTCGATACTGGGACCTGACTTCTGGAATGGTTTATACGATGGCCTGCTCAGGCTGCGGATGCCGCTTGGAGTGCTCCCCGTCGCTTACGCTGATGACGTAGCGGCGGTGATCACGGAGCGGTCTCCGGGGCTGGCGCAGCTGACGTTGAACCAGACCATGAGACGAGTTGGACGCTGGATGACAGACCACGGACTTCAACTCGCAACCGAAAAGACGGAACTGACGTTTCTCACGAGAAAACGCATACAGACGATACTGCCCATGAGTGTGGGGACACACGAGACGGAGACCAAGGGGGAAGTCAAGTATTTGGGGGTAACCCTCGATACGAAGATGACTTTCTGGCCTCATATACAGAAGACTGCCCGGAGGGCGGCAGAGAAGATAGCATCCTTGAGCCGCCTGATGGCAAACACGACAGGACCGAGACCGGGGAAACGACGACTGTTAATGGCGACAGCTCACTCGATCGTCCTATACGGCGCGGAAATATGGGCATACTCCCTGAAGACGAAGAAATACTGCAAGACAATGACGATGGTACAGAGACAGGGTGCGCTCAGGATCGCTTGCTCCTACCGAACGGTCTCTGCACAAGCTGTTCTGGTTGTGGCGGGCGTGATTCCTGTGAATCTCCTTGCCTTCGAGCGCAGGAGGATCTACGGAAGCAGCGCGGACATAGGACGGAAGAACGCGGCAATCGCCGAGCGCGGAAGGACGATGGACACGTGGCAAAGACGGTGGACAGAAGAACGAGGTGGAAACTGGACGAGACGACTCATACGGGACCTGAGGCCGTGGCTCGGAAGGAAGTTTGGCGACGTGAATTTTTACGTCACCCAGCTCCTGACGGGGCACGGTTACTTCCGACGGTACCTCAACAACACGAACAGAGTACGGACACCGGACTGTAAGTACTGTGGACACGAACGAGACGACGCGGAGCACACGTTCTTCGTGTGCGACCGCTGGACAGGACTCAGACGAGAACTGGAGACGACGGTCGGCAGTATCACCCCCGACAACATCGTGGAGGTGATGCTGCATGAACCTGAATGGTGGCGCTTAGCCGCCACGTACACGGAGGAAATACTGAGACGCAAGAACGCGGACGGCTGCCTAACGGATGACTGAGCAGACGGAGTGACGCGACGTAACGAAGAACAGATGAACGACACGAACGAACGAATACAGACAGAACCCCCAGCCAGAAGTAATATCAACATAATCCCTGGCTGGGGTGAGGACAACAAGGAGGTGGCAGTTTAGTGGGTAGGCCTGTTTTTTTTGTCCCACATACCCCCTTGGTTCACAAGACCAAACGGAATCCGTAAAATGGATTCTGCAACTCCTTGGAAAAAAAATAGAAAAAAAAATAATAATAATAAGTATATGTATACATTGTATATTTTACCATTATTTTTTTTGATATCAGTTACCGCGAACTGAGCATTCGCAAATTAGTAAACGTATAATGCGTTCGACTAGTTTATTCAAGGAAAAGAAACCAAAAAACGCGTTTGCACTCATTCAACACCTGCTTACGGTATCATTTATTAAATGTTCCGTAAAAATTCGGACCGGCTATGTTTTTCTTGTTTTGAATACTATGAACTACTTGTATGCTGAATTTTACATGTTAGAAAACACTTTCACGAACCAAATTTTTGGGATGAGTTTAGAGCGCTGCTGATGCAAATCATCCCAATATGTTTCAGACTGACCGCATCCACGTAGTTTCTTACAATTAGTTGTCCTACTATCCACAGACTGATTTCCAGATCTTAGAAAACAGTCGAGACGTACATATTTTTCGTAACGGTTCGTCACCTTCTCGCGCCAGGCATCCCAAACACTGGCTTACCGACGGTAGCATTGATATACAATCGATACATGAACTTATATTAAAATAACAGCGTCCATAAAACATATAACGTCCAATCAGTTGAGCATCAACTTCTGGGAATAGCGCGGAATATGAATCCGATCGAAGGCTTGGGTTAAGTTTCATCGCGTGAAAGATCGCGAGACAGTTTTGATGGTATGATAATCGTGAAAAAATACTCACGTCGTGGTACCAGATGACATGGTCTGCCGGTGGGTTGCTATCGATATTGCACGAGATTTTCAGATCGTCGCCCTCGCGTAGCGTTTCCGGATCGTAGCCTCTGGCGATGTGCGCGGAAACAACCGGAGCATCTGTTAAAACAAGAGGTATGCCATTGAGATACTGAAATCGGCTTGGAGCGACCATTACACAATTTGCCAATTGACTAAACGCGTTGTGGAGCTTCACGTTTTTGCGACTTCAATCAAACTCGGACGAATTACCAGGAAGTAGGTTCTTTGATCCGCCACTAACGTCAGGAAATGTTCGGCTCGATGTCGAATAAAATCGATAGGTACTCTCAAGATTCACCGTCAAAAATAGAGGAATATAGAGGAAAATGGCGAAACAGACTGGACTGTAAACGTTTACGGTAAGCGTTCGGGTAATTCGGGTCTCTGAGAAAGCAGATTGACTTTGCCTTTCCCCGTGTAGGGTTTTATGAACGACCAAGGATCGGGCCAGGGTGCAGAAAAGAGGTGGATGCACTCCTATCTCTTGACAATAGTGTCGGTATTGCCTCACTCGCGGCACTGTGCTCGAGGGGCCGGCAGAGGGCGCCGACCACCTAGACCTTCGCGTTTTTCGACCCGATTTGGAAGTTTTCATTCGATTATCGCGACTTTTGACAGTAATATTTCTTGAAATATTAACTAGTGATTGAATCAATTGAAAAAATAATGAATTTATTAAATTTATTTTCATTATCATCACAATAAGGCTTAGAGCCCCGCGTTTTTAAAACTCGTACACCTGTGCATGTGTGTGCGCTGCACAGCCGTTATACACTCTGTATAGACGGGTGATGGGCTCTTTAGGCTTTCTTCGTTCATGTGCGAAAAGTAGAGGTTATCATAAAGTTGGAAGTAGAAATTTATCCTGATTGAGTTCTTATTAAATGATTCAAGTGAAAAAATGGCGTGGCATTGTCCAGCGCCTGGATGTAAAATAAAAGAAGAAGACAATCCGAATCATTCATCAGCATTTAATTTACTTTCCAACGCTGAAGAAAAAGAAAAGTGGCAAAGAATCTTGAAATTGTGATTTTTGAAGTAAAATCAAAGTTTGCGAAAAAAATGTTTTTCAACAGATGATATTCGGCGTTATCATTACCTAAGATATAGAGATGGAGTAGTTCAGAAAGTGAGTTAATGAATAATATTGACGTACATGAATGGCTTATGCTTTCAATCAACTATGAAAATCATGAAATGTCACGTACATATGATTGGGTGTGTTCAGACTAACAATAAGTCAGCGATGAACACCGCTTACAATTGTCAACCTGCGTCAACCAATCGCTGACGATTTGCCTAGCTACTAATCGTGTTCTAGCTACTAAGCACTCACAATCGCTAGTAAGCGATGCTCAGCACTGCTCAGCGCTGACTGCACACACCCATTGTAAGTTGTGAGAGTACATTTTTCTTGTGCAGGTCCCATACAAACATCCTCTTCTAAAACGAAGAGCATGCCCACTGTCTGCAGATGCTAATGATGAAGTTCCAGCAAACATAAGAAAAGTTGATCAAAGCTTATATTTTAATTCTCAACACGATCCTCAGTTTGTGACAGAAAATCTAGAGGTAAAATCAATTTTCTATCTTCAAGCCCTGCTTAAATATTTACTTTTTAGGAGAGACTAGGGAATAGCGATCACAAAAACGAGAATCCCTCTAAAAATGATAATGTTCATATTTTCGCAACGAGAACTGCCAAAACCTCTTAGAGAGTATGTCCACTAGTTATGAGACCCTTGAAAGAATTTTTAATTGACCTCAGTTTTTTCCATTTAATAAAAACTACAAAATAAGCTTTGGTCGATATTACCCCTACCTAGGGGGAATAGCGATCATTTTTTCAGACATTATTCACCCACAATATAATGAGAAATATGGGGAGTTTCGAAGATGTATCCATGGGGGAAGTTAAAACTGTATATTTATTCATATTATCTACTTTATTTTCGAACAAATTACAAAATATAAGCAACTTTAAACTTGGGAGAAACAATATTTTAACAAAAATTGTTAAAAGTTTAAGAAAAAACATGTTTCATTTCAAAAAAACATTTGCATTGCTCTTTTCTACTTGTTAATACTGCTCATTTCACTTCTCAGAGCAATTATCACATGAATATCCGTAATGCACAAGATGTGCAGCGATAACACGTCTCTCCATTTTTTTCTTGATCCTGACATAGAAAGCAAACTTCTTGACGTATTTCCGTCATGATGGTTGCATGTTTCGATACATTCTTGTCAATCGTCTCTCTATCAGTAGAGTCCTCAGAATTATTGGTGAAAAATTTTCTGTTTTTCGCTTCGGTCTCTTGGGTTTCAATTTTTCTTTAGATTCATAAATGGTTTTTCTTCTCTCTGTTCTTTCTTTTTTTTTTCTTTGAGCTTTGATTTCATTGGCGTTAAGTCAAAACCTCAGAATGTTGCTTAGGTCTCGAACTTGTGTTCGGCATATTAGTCCAAGTGCTACATCCAGGCATGGGTGAAATATCTCCTATGGGAATTATTATTGGATTCACAGAAGGTTCCTCATGGTCATCAACAGACCCTACAGGAAAACTAATACTCTCCTCATGATCATCATCGGTGCCCTCTGCTTCATTTGAAATTTGAATGGCTACTTTAGAAATGTCCATACACTGCACTGGTGTCGATTTTTTTTTAGGCATTGTTAAAGAGCTTCGCTACATCGTAAGATGTTATCTTGAATTTGTAGATGTCATGAATAAATCACACTCTCTTTTATAAGCCGCTTTTAATAGTCCGTAGATTACCACGTCCAAAGACTGAAGCCTGTGTGATGTGTGAGGAGGCAGGGATACCATTACGATTCCATTTGTTCAACAATAGTTGTGAGCTTCAGCAGAACAATGTGTGGGATGATCATCAAGGATCAACAACATTAGATTATTTTTTCCAGCATGAGTGGATTGGGTGAAATGTTTTAACCAAGCTAAACATATATCTTCGGTTATCCAGCCGGTCTTTGAACAAGTGTAAAATGATCCAGGTGGCCGATGTTTTTCTAATAATGAAGTCACGCGAGCCCTGGGGATGATGAACATTAGACGAAAAGCCCCCCTGAACTCACAGCACAAACAACAGTGATATTTTTGCTTCTCTCCCAGCTCGTTATCGAGCCCACGCGCTTTTGTCCCCATTCCGCTAGTATGCGACCAGGGTCTTGCACAGTGGTTATCTCTGTCTCGTCTGCGTTCCAAATATTTGTTTCTTTGAACTTATATTTGTCAATTGTATTTTCTATAATTGTAAAAAAAGACTCACTTCCTCTTTGTTGAACCCTACAGCCCTTCCTATACTCGTGGGTTCTGGTTTCCTCACACTTATCTTATGCCGTCTCATGAACCCATATATCCAATCAAAGCCCGCCATTTTGGTTTCTGTGTTAAATCTATGATTCAATCGATTTTTCTCAGCGTAGTCAAACGCAATTCTCCTGAACTTGATTGCAGTCATACCATAAAAAATTTTGCCCAATACCTTCACGTGTTTAGCTAGGGCCTCTTCGTGTATCGCAGGAAAGTCACATTTTCTCCCCATTTTTGGGTCAGAAGCATTTTAACGGCGGGAAGACTCAGTTTGACAAAAAATATGGTTCCAATGACTGGAAAAATTCATATTATCGAGTGTCAATTCATGAGAATTCGCCAACGCACAAATTATCTGTTCTGCATATGAAAGAACGAAGCAACGTGTTAGGTCGCATTTACCGCGGATTAACAATGCAATTAGATGAAGAAATAAATTACTGGAAAAACATTCTGAAAAGAGTAGTTGCATGCGCAAAAGCGCTTGCATCACGTGATTTGCTTTTCAGAGGACACGACGAAAAATTTGAATCAATCCACAATGGAAATTATTTAATGTCCTTAGAGCTTATCGCTCAGTTCTATACGTTCTTACATTAGCCAAACACATTACACGTTATGGAAATCCAGGGTCAGGATTCACGAGTTATCTTTCTTCAACAACATGCGAAGAATTCTTTCGACTTATGGGAAAAAAAGTTTTGGAGACAATTGTAATGGAAATATTGACAGCAAAATATTTTTCTCTGATCATTGACTCGACACCGGATATATCTCACGGACGCCAGGTCACTAATGTAATCAGATATGTCCTGCCTAATGGATCACCTGTAGAACGGTTCCTCAAGTTTATTCCGAACACAGGCCACAAATCACAACTAAAGACAGATGCTGTTACCTCAACTTTAACTGAATTGGGAATTGACATTTCAAACTGCCGCGGGAAATCATATGACAGCGCAGCTAACATGTCAGGCATATACAACGGCCTGCAAGCTAAAATAAAGGAAGTTTCACCCCTTGCCGACTGTGTTCCCTGTTTAGCACACTCGCTTAATTTAGTAGGTGAATGTGCAGCTGAAAGCAGCCAAGAGGCTTGTTCGTTCTTTTCTCTACTCCAAGACTTATACAATTTCTTTCCAGCGTCAACTCAGCGTTGGGAACTCCTTTAAACCCATTACACCGTCAAAAGTCTATCAACGACTCGTTGGTCAGCTCGTGCAGACGCATGCAAAAGTTTACGCGAATCCTGGAATGGAATCCATAAAGCGCTAGTCACCATCGAAAATGACACACAACAGAAGACAAACTTTATATGCGAAGCAAGAGGTATTCTGGAGGAAAAAACTTCAGAATGTGGAAATTGTCATTACCATTTTCATAGAACTGTACGAGGCTTCAATACATTTTGTTGGTGAAACAAGAGAGAATTTCGATGATTTCGAAAAAAACGAGAAAACTGTCCTTCGTACAGGAATATGAAAAAGATTTTCGACACAGCCGGAAGCGTAAGCTGCTTCCTGGCGAGACAAATACAGGTAAAGAGATGCAACGAAAAAATGGCCGTAAAAATTTTAGAATAAATACTTTTTTGGCAGTAATTGATACATTTTCAGAAGAACTGAAAATACGCCGGGATGCTTATAAATTACCTATAATAAATTTTACTTTATTACCAACCTGATGAATCTAAGCATCTGAGAAGTCGAAGATAAGGCCAAGGCATTGCAAATGATTTATTCTACTGACTTAGAAGACAATTTTACAGAAGAATGTCTTCATTTTCGTTTTCACTGCAGCATAAAAAATGAGCGAAAGAGTGCAGTCAGTTTGTTGAAATGGTTGCGAACCGAAGATCTTCAAACCATTTACCCAAACGTGCGCAGAGTTAAAAGCTATTTACGCACAACAATGACGGAGCAGAGGTTAAACGATCTTGCTTTGCTTAACATGATAGCTAATTTTTTAAGCAAATTGGATTGCGAAGATTTAAATAATGATTTTGCTGCACTCAAGTGCAGACGAGTTTTGTAACACATGGCACAACATCTATTTTATCAAAAACAAAACCTAAAACCGTTCTAAATGTTTTATTTAAATTTCCAATCATCCCTGAAACCTCTAAAAATATTATTAACCAGCTTTATAAATTAGCTTTTAGTTGAACCATTTTCTGAATCAATTAAAAGTGGGAATGAAGTAAATTCATGAATTATGTATCTAGTCTATAATGATGGGTGCTAAGAAAGGGGCGGCACACGGCCTGGGGCCTAGAGCGGCTAGGACTGCAAATCCGCCACTGCACATTTCTATAACATTGGTATTGGAGGACCACCTATAACTTACGGTCCAAACGCAAGCTTCAAGAGGCTTGCAGGTACAAAATAGTTTGGAGACATATCAATTGCCCAATCGTCATTCAAAGAGGGAAGACTTGTTTAGAATGCATACGAGTTCACACATTAATATCAGAATATTTAGAGAGAAACCACAAAAAGAAAAATGATATAAATAAATGTGGGAATTTTGCCTCTCCACGTGCAATGGAAGCTCTAAAAGACATGAAAAAGAATTTTTTTGCCGAAACACGAGTCCTTCATAGTCGAGAAAAAAAATTGCGCACTTACACAGAGTAATGTAACATTCACTGGCAGAATTGAAAAATATTAATGAGGATAGCCTTGGTGATAGCTTGGCAAAGTTGAATGGAGAGAAAATTGAGCCAAATTTAGGTAAATTCCGAAAATCATGAATATTTTCTTTGAAAATCAGATTAAATGATATGAATCCAGCAAAATGGTCTAGTGGTAAAAAGAAATGGGTTTGGATGAAAAAGCCACAATAATAATAACTGATCTTGTATAATGTATTGTAAATGATTTTAATTGTACATATTCAGATCTTGGAAATCAATTTAATGATTCGTACTGCTTTATTACATCAGATACTTATGCGTCATTTGCATTTGATTCTCTAGTCATTTGTATAGAAGCTGGACGACGACGTTAGTATGGTTTCTTGTAAAAAAAACTCCTGCTCAATGTGAAAGTTGAAAAAGGAATATCCATCAAATATGGTTCGATGAAATTGTACGTAAAAGGAATGATATTTGCCATAGTTATACAATTAATTTACCAAATTATGTCGATCTATTAAATTTTTATAACCTAAATGATATAATAAGTATTTACTGATCAAAGTAACCTTATGACATAATTTTCAGAGATTTTTTTAGACTTTACTGAATGTTTCTTACAAAGATCCAATAAAGTGGATAAATCTTTCAATTTTGTTAATTTTCTTTCTCCCTTAGAACTACATTTTTTAGGTCCACAGGCCATAGATATAGTCCTGAGTGGCTCATGAATTGTTTATTGTTACATATTAAAAGCCCCGCTGCTTACTGTCTTTTAAAAGATCAAAATATTTTACCCTCACCTGACAAGACAATAATAAACCGTCACTTGAAAAATTCCAATGGTGGGGTAGGGTTCGATGAGAATTTTTTCAAATTATTCGAAAAAAAAGTTGCATGAAATCGGTCACGATAACCCAACTGCCAGACATGGTATTTTGTCATTTGATGAGATGAAGGTGAAGAAAGCTCTTAACGTCAATGTTGAGTCAATGACGTTCAGCGGACTAATTAATTTTGAAAACGAAAAAGATAATGTAAACTCTGAAGCAAACAGTTCTAGCAAGAGGAAACTAGAGGCTGAACCTAATGGAATTTCTCTCAAAGAGAAACTCTAAAAATTACAGGACAAGCAAGCAGATTATGCTCTAGTCTTCGTGTTATCATCTGTGGGTGGCTCATTCTATCACCCAGTAGGAATGTTCGCTTCCAAGGATACGACAAAAAGTCATCTCCTCGCCCAGATTGTTATATCCGCTATAGTAGCTATTGAAAAATCTGTAATGATTTCCCTTTTTATTTTGAGCGTTTCATAGAGAAGACAACAATTAATCGATCTTGAATTAAAGACAAAACAGATCCACAGGAACTCGCACGCACACACACACTCCGGCGTCGGATGGCTCTCGTTTGTTCCTCCAGTAGCACACGTCCTGGTATTAGGAGAGAGAGAGAGACGGAGACGCTGATTTTGTTCTGCTACGGAGGGAATATCGACAGATATCTCAGATGATGTTGGTCCTTCTCTCACTCCGCTGCTGTGGAGGCCCAAGATATTCCTCTCTCAGGTTCTGATTATATGGTGTCCTGCCTGTTAGACGACCGTCGCCTTTCTTTCCTCGGACCGCGACCGATCGTTTGTCTCATCCTGCCTTGCCTTCCCATTCCCCCGCACTCGTCTTTCTCCTACTTCCAGAGCTCCGCTTCAGTTCTTGCTTTTTCCTTCTTACCCTCTTTCTTTCTCTTTCTTAGTCTCTATGCTACTTGCACAAATCTCGGGCAAAAATTGTCGGTTTTGTAAGCGATGGTGCGGCAACAAATATGGCTATTTGGAAATATTTTGGAATCAGCGGTTGTGTTAGAAATACGATATCTTCTTTTGAAATCCGTGTGATGAAGCGCAGAACAGGAAAATTTACGTTTTTTCGCATGTTCCACACCTTATAAAATGTGTTCGAAATAATTTGTTCAATAAACGAAGTTTCAAGGTAATACGGTTCATTCTTTGTTAAAATTTCAAAGTGCCTTTCCAAAACTTATTTGAACTTTGTTTTATTTTGATGTGAGATGAATGGAAAAATCGTGAAATGGAGATATTACGAAGATCTCTGTTATCTGAAAAATAAGACTTTGCTTCTTAGGATATGTTCGAAGTTAACTTAACACCGTATTAATCCTGTTAGCATGCTTAAAATGCGAATGTTCCTTGCAACTCAGGTGCTGATGAGCAGTAAGTAGCGAAAGTTTCCTGTTCGATTTAGTTGAAAAAATCGAACGGACATCAACTGAAACTTTTAACAGTCAATACACCTCCAGAAACCAGTTAGCCATTGGATTCCGTTAAAATTTATTAATCATGAGTAATAAACTCAACCTTTATTTCATAATGACGACAGAACTCGGAGGAACAAATGAATATGTTGTCTAGACGTAAAATTGACTCCGTTTTTGCTGATTTTGCTTTGTTTTCGAGATATTTACAACGAAAAAACAATTTATGTTAATGGAATCTAACAGCCCGGTTGACGGTTGAAAACTGTTAAAACCTGCTGAAAGTTTTAGTTAAGGATCGTTCACTTTTTTGTCTAACGTAATTGAACAGAAAATTTTCACTAAGGATCGTCAGCCCATATTAATTTGATAATTCGTGAATATATCTAATCAAGAACCAGTATAGATTTTCAGCAATTCAGTTGCAAGTGCCTTAGACGATTTATCACGAGAACCCCAATATTTCGATAAATTTCGGGACTCTCAACCAACCATCAAGAGACTCGGTAGAGTCTCGCGCCTAGTTATATAAAAAAAAAAAAATCGCACTCGCCGCGCGAGTCTTATAAACCCGAACGGCAACTGAGTGACCGTTAAGGAAATTTATAAAAGTTAATTTCTTCCGTCTCGTTATAAATACGGAATTGTAATATTTATTGCAGGATGTAGCAAAGGAGAGCTTTAATTTAAGCCCTATTACGATCAAATCGGTGGACGTAGAGCTGAGATATTATTATTCGAAGGTTCGATGCAAGTAATTTATACGTGTCTTCGACGAGATTGCATTTTCGTCGTCTCCGTCAGTCAGCGACGTCACTCACTGTGACACGAAACCTATGGGTATAAAGAGTATAGAGTGGCTTTCGCTAGGTAGAGAGAAGAGACCTACCAAGTATGGACGTAGCCAGATGGCGCTTTGGTTAGCTCTTTATTTTCAACAACTACAGTACGGTATGTGTCAATGTATTTTCAGTCGTAATTGTTCGTATAATTCAGAACAAGATCATTTGAGGTACGGTGAGATATTTTTTTTTATGAGATAACTGTAAGTGTTTGACAACACAAGGTTGAATTGAATGATTACTACAGGCTTTAGTTATACCGTGAGATTCGTTATGCGGGTCAGTTGGATCGGTCCTATCCTGAATTTGGCGTTTACGGCATTGTCGCTCCGCTGTTCTTTGTTCACGCTGGTTGTCTTCTGCTTTGACAGGTAGGGAAAGCGCGCGGAGTACGATTTTACCGTTAGATTGCAGTTAGGATTTTCTGTATGAAAAAATTGTTCCGATAATCTGTCCATTATTATTCGGCAAATAAATAATATTTTTGAAATGATTCAATGCAAATCAGAAGCAACTAAAGTAGCTAAGTCACGGGAATATTTATTAGCGAATCCTGTGAAAGAGTGTAGAGAAGGAGGAGTTGTACCAAGCAATAGAGACAATTACAGTCATTACATTAACAGGGAGTGCATTACATTCAGATTGCAAATTAATGTATTTAGCCACAAACGGAAACAACTTTCAAGATTATTTACGCACGTATAATAAATTTATTACTATTACATTTTGATGGAAATTATTAATAATCAGTGTAACTGATAACTGATGAACAAATAAAAAATTGTACTTACGTAATTAATCGAATTCTACAAAAAGTAGTGATATCCCCATAAAAAGCACCTCTGGTGCAAAAATCTTTCGCCTAGTTATACAGGGTGGGCCATCTGTTGGTACGTTTTTGAATTTCGTCGTATGACAACGGCAAACGAGCTACAGACCCGAAATTTTTACAGTTCATTAGCCATACCGTCCGCGGCACGAAACAACATGTTTTCTCTTAAAGAGCGTTTTGAAATTTTAAAAACTTATTTTCAAAGTCAGTGCTGTGTCGCCGAAACTGTGCGAATTTTGAAAAGAAATATGGGTCGTGATAATCCACCCACCGAAGGCGCTATACTCAAATTGGTGAAGAAAGTTCGTGAGAAAGGGATGTTAGTGGATGAAAGAAATGGTCCCAGAGCTCGAAAAGTGCGTACACCCGAGAATATTGAGGCTGTGGCCCAAAGTGTGAGACAGAACCCGACGACCTCAGTTCGACGCCGATCGCAGCAACTGAGCATTAGTCGCACCAGCCTGAGGAGAATACTGCACAAAGACCTCGGATTATTCGCCTACAAGATTCAGATGACTCAGGAGTTGAAAGCAAATGACCATCCGCTTCGATATTAGTTCGCTGTGTGGGCCATAGACCAGCTCAATAATGACGTCGATTTTGGTCGAAAAATCATCTTTTCGGACGAAGGGCATTTCCATTTCGGCAGATATGTGAACAAGCAAAACTGCCGGATTTGGGGTTCGGAACAGCCACACGCAATCGTAGAGAGACCAATGCGTCCTTCAAGAGTCACAGTTTGGTGTGGATTTTGGAGTGGTGGCATAGGTGGCCCATTTTTCTTCGAAAATGATGCTGGCAACGCCGTTACCGTCAATGGCGAACGCTACAGAGCCATATTGACCAACTTTTTATGGCCTAAAATCGACGCTATAAATGTGGACGACCTTTGGTTTCAACAAGATGGCGCCACATGCCATACAAGCCGACTTACGATCGACCTTCTGCGCACCAAGTTTAACAACCGCATAATCAGCCGTTCAGGAGATGTCAATTGGCCTGCGCGTAGCTGTGATTTGACACTGCTGGACTTCTTCCTGTGGGGTGCCGTTAAAGACCGATGTTATACGGATAATCCAGAGGCAATTCCAGCTTTGAAAAACAACATAACGACTGTTTTAAGTGAAATTGGCGCCGAGGTAGTTCAAAATGTCATCACTAATTGCGGTGACCGAATGGCACACTGTAAGGCCAGTAGAGGGAGCCACATGAACGATATCGTTTTTCATTCTTGACGGGGATACTTTTAGCGTTACAACAACAAAAAAATTAATAAAAAATATCAATGCATACTCTTTTGATCGCATTTTTAAAAACGTACCAACAGATGGGCCACCCTGTATAAATGTGATAGTCACCCACAAAAAATACATTCTTATGCCAAGAAAACATTATACACTTATTATTTTGTACAAAAATTCCTTCCTCGTAAAAAAAAGATTCGAAATCAGATGCTATTGCCTAGTACCGATATCACGTTGTCTTTTTTCGAATTGACAATTGGGCTTTTCATAACACGGTATTGACAGCCTTCCTGTCCTGCCACGTGGTACCATAGATATAACGATAGAAGACTGACGCCTCCATTGGTTCGCCCGAATAACATTTTTTTAAAAAAATTAAAAAAATAATAAATTTGGTGGTAGTGGTACTAGGCGGGTCAATATTTCGTATCACTATATTAGGATTATTGACATGGTTCAACCGCTGTAACATTGTACTTATCTAGAAAAGGCCCGCCTAGTACCACTACCACCAAATTTTTTTTTTTTTTTAATCATTTTTTTAAAATGTAATTTAGGCGAACCAATGGAGGCGTCAGTCCTCTATCGTTATATCTATGGTAGTACGTGGCAAGACAGGATGGCTGTCAATACCGTGTTATGAAAAGCCCAATTGTCAATTCGAAAAAAGACAACGTGATATCGGTACTAGGCAATAGAATCTGATTTCGAATATTTTTTTTACGAGGAAGGAATTTTTGTATAAAATGATAAGTGTATAATGTTTTCTTGGCATAAGAATGCATTGTTTGTGGGTGACTATCACATTTATATAACTAGGCGAAAGGTTTTTGCAGCAGAGGTGCTTTTTATGGGGATCAGTGTTTATCCCAAATACTTTCATCAATTCACTGATGACTTTCACTTCGCTTACTGATTCTGATAACGCGATATACTCCGCATAATTTGACGCCTTTGTTACACTTTTTTGCTTACGTGATTTCCACGCTATGACGTTACCATACAATCGTATAGCATATCCGGAGGTTGACCTTCTATCGTTAACGTCGCCTCCCCAGTCTGCTTTAACGTAACAATCGAAAATTTCAACATTATCATTCCTTTGATAACACAGTTTTAAATCTTTGGTTTTTGATAGATATCTTAATATTCTAAGAGCATGCCTAAAGTGTGTTTTATTGTATCAGTTTTGAAATCTACTCAGATAATTAACACTATAACTAATGTCCGGTCTAGTATTTGAACCAATATATAGTAACGCACCTAATAAGTTTCTATATTTAATATCTCTTTCGCAGTAATCGGATTTTGTTATTTTTAATTTTGTTTCCATTGGTGTATTGAACAACCTACTATTTTGTAGTCTGTATTTTTCTACTAGGGATTCAATATACTCTGTTTGATTTAATTCCATTTTGTTGTTTTTGTAGTCGTACTCAATTTTTATGCCTAAGTACTCTTTAATTTCCTTCAGATCTTTTATTTGAAATCGATCGGATAATAACTTTTTCACTTTTTCGATTTTCTTTTTGTTTTTGCAACAGAGTAAAATATCATCTACGTAGTTTGCTAGATACAAGGCTTTCTCTCCTTCTCCGTGTACATACAAACAAAGATCAATATTGTTTTTCTCAAATCCAAGCCTAGTTACAAATTCATCAAAGCAATTGAACTAATCCCTCGGACTTTCGCTTAAACCATACATCGATTCTACTAGTTTACATACTCGATCGGTTCCGTCCTCATAACCTTGTGGTTGACGAATTTATACTTCCGCGCTTACTTTGCCGTTCAGGAATGCGGTTTCTACGTCCATCTGTTCGATTATCGATCCGTTTTGGCAACAAAAGGATAATAAAAATTTTAGAGTTTCATTACTTGCAACGGGTGAGTATATATCGTCAATCACATTTTTCTGTTGAAAACCTCTAATTACTAATCTAGCTTTATATTTGTCATTTGATTTTATTGTGTACACCCATTTGACATCTAGTACGTGTTGATTTTCATCTCCATTCACTAGAATCCAAGTATCATTTTTATCTAAACAATCGATTTCATTATCCATAGCCTTCATCCAATTGTTGCTATCTTTACTACTAATCGCTTCTTCATACGAATTATGAGTGTGTAATGAATACTTTTATTTATTCTAAATTTTCTGGAAAGATCCGCGAAGCATTTATACATATAAAGTGACAATTGGACGATCTTAGACTAAAGACAATACAAATTTACATACACACATTCATTCCGGCTCCGGATGATCATCTTCGATGTCCAATGTCGGATGCAGTTGAGAGAGAGAGAGAGAGAGAGAGAGAGATGCAGGTCTTGTCGCTACTTGGACGTTGCGGATGGAGTTGCACGTTGCGTTGGAGGATTCGGATGGCAAGAATTTCCTTTCTACTCGCAATGGCGGAACAGATTGTTGTCCTCGTGCGATTTTCGGATCCGCGTGTACGCTTCCTGAGACAGCTCTCTCCGCTCTGTCGTTCGAGCAAAAGCCGAACGTCGGTCTCCTCTCTGCTTTTCCTCTTCCCCGCACTCGTCCTGCTCTCGTTTCCCTGGTTCCAATTCGCCAGCTCCCTTTATGTTCTCTCTCCCTGTCTTACTTTTTCCTTCTCTCTTTCTAAGTCCCTGTTCTATCTCCTCAAGTGTTTATTTTACAAAAATTTGCGTAAATGTTATTACTTTCAGTTTCAGGATATCTTACCAGACTTCTTTTGTTACGTGAGGATTTTCTGACAGGACTATCTTGTTTTTTATTCTTATTTTCCTTTGAATTCTTTTGTTCGATTTTAGTTTTCTCTTCTTCAATCACTTCGTCTTGCTCGTTATCTTTCAAGCTTATGAAACTGTCATCTAACGTGTTATTTTCACAATCCTCACTTTTATCAGTAGCCTTTTCACCTGTTTCGGACTCCTCGATTTCCAAATTATTCTCTTTTGTCTCGTTATTTTTGATCGGGTTTTCAGTAGCTACCGTATCATCAAGGCTGATATATTTTACTCCCTTTTTGATAAATTCTACATGCCTAGCAATTATTATTTTACCATTTAATAGTATCCTATAACCAACGTTCTCATATCCTAGCAAAATTCCTACGTCTGCTTTCGTATCCCACTTCGAGCTTCTTTTCTGTTCTGGCTTTCTAACGAAAACTTTACTTCCGTATAACCTTAAATTTTCAATGCTCGGTTTTCTTTTGAAAAATATTTCGTAAGGTGTTTTCTTTTCAACAGTATTTGCTAGCGTGCGGTTTTTTAAATATGTAGCAGCGTAGATTATTTCCGGCCAATATTTTTTATCTACCTGTGCTTCTGCTAATAAGCAACGTACCATATCCATTATCGTTCTATTGTATCGTTCCGCGGTACCGTTAAGTTCATGTACATATGCTGGGCATTTATCTAGAGTTATTCCTTTATCTTTTGTAAATTTATACAGTTGACCTTTCACGTACTCTAAGGCGTTATCACATCTTAATATTTTTACTTTCTTACCGGTGAAATTTTCACTTGCATTTACAAATTCAACAAAACAACCGTGAACCTCATCTCGCGTTTTGATGCAATAAGTTTTCGCTAATTTACTATAATCATCGATGAATGAAACAAAGTATCGTTCACCGTTTAAGCCTGTAGTTTTGAACGGGCCACAAATATCAGAATGTATAATTTCCAGTACTTTTTTTGCTTTCACACGATTATTTTGAAACGGTAAATTGTGCATCTTATTTTCTAAACAAATTTGACATTTCATGAACTCTTTTTCGATTTCATTCGGCAAACCTGTTACTAGCTGATGTTTGCATAAAATATCTAGGTAGTTGAAATTAACATGCCCTAACATTCTGTGGTATTTTTCCTTCTCACTCATTTTCTTTTCAGGAATTTCAGTATTATTTGATACATGCTCAATTCTTAGGAAACTTTTCATTGGATAAATATTGTTATCTTTATAAGCTATTGTTGTTACATTAGCAAGTTCATTTAAAATTCTCAATTCATCACCTTTAGAAATAATAGTACTACTGTTCGTAATTTTTCCATAACTTATTAAATTATGACTCATATCTTTTGCATAATAGACATTTTTAATGTCAACTTTATTCAACTTCCCAGACGCTTCGAAGTAGCTAACCACATTTCCTATTTTGGTTGCTTTAACTGACCTTTTATCCCCCAAATAAACATTCATCGGTTCTTTCAAATCAACGCATTTTTCGTAATAATCGGCATTATTACTAATGTGGTCAGTGCAGCCGCTATCTAAAATCCAATTTATTTCGCAACCATCATCTGACCTGTCTACTTCGCTGTGAAGCGCCGCTGTCGTCGTCGTTGCGACCCATGCTCCGGCTCCCGATGTGTCTTGTTGGTGGTACGTTGCTGCTGCTGCTGCTGCTGTTGCGCCTCTTCTTCCTCTGCCGCACGCGTTCCAAGAGTTTCCGCGACCTCTGCCGCTGTTGCCGCCTTTGCTGGCTCTGTAGAAACCACCGCGTTGAGTACCGTTGCCTCTTCCGTTTCCGCTTTTTCCCCGACCGCAGCCGCGTGTTGAACCGCGCCATGATCCTCGACAGTCTCGGGCATAGTGTCCTGCTTTTTCGCACCGGAAGCTGCCACCTTGTTGCTGCCTTTGCGCCGCGAAGGCATTTGTGCCTCTCGCTTCATTTTCGCTTTCATGTTTTTTTTCAGCAATCTCCAATTTGTTTTTTACGTACGCAACTGTTTGATCCTTCTTCGGCAGCGCATCAATTAAATCTCCTATGTAGCTGTATGAGCTTGGCAGCGTATTTAACACGTAGTTTAACTTTTCTTGTTCCGTAATCTTTGTACCCGCGGCCGTTAACTCGTTGATGCCTTTTTCAAAGTCGTTCATGAACGTTGCAGTGTTACTGTATTTATTTAATTTCATTTTCTCTATTTTGTTTCTGCAGATAATTTGCAGTGCCGATGATTCCTTGGTATACCTTTTATCCAGTTCCTCTATGATTTCATACGCCGTTTCGAACCTTTTCACGTACTCCATTTGTTTGTTCGACAACGCACTGTAGATAGAATTGATCGCCATGATGTCTTTGTCGTCCCACTCTTCTTTGTCTGATGCTGGTATCTTTTTCCGAGCTATCACTGTTTCGCATTTTTTCATCTTCAGATACATTTTTATTCTCTGTTTCCAAGTGTCGTTGTCCTCGCCGTCGAACACTGGTACTTTTACGTCGCTTTTCTCCATTTCCTTTCTGCTTGTTTGCTTTCGTACACTCTCAACGAATTTCAGTATTATTATCACTTTTCTTGCGGTTTCCACAAATACCTTTCTTGCGTTATCTATTTTTATTTCTTCTCTAGTTCTTCACCGTTTTCACCATTGCTCATTATTTTTCGCAAGACTCCCTGTTTGTGTTACGTCGGAACGTCACGCCAGCGGTTCGGTTCCGTATTTTTCTATATCGTAAATAAATGCTCTGATATGGGGTTGGGTTTTTCGAATCAACTACGTATGGTTTGGTCTGCAATAATTCAAAGAGATTTATTGGACCGAGGGAAAAGGGTCTTGCAACCCAAAAAACCCTCACAGTTTACAGAGTATGGAATTGATTGTATAGGAATGAGATGTGAGTCAAAGTAAAGTGTGTATATTGATCGTATTGAACGGAGAGAATCCACGTGGTGGTATTCGTCTCTCTGGATCGTCGAGGACGATCGCATAATTGCGGTGGTTAGCCGCTGTATTGAGGCTGGACCGTTTCACGGCAGCCGTTTGATTAAAATAAGTCTTATTGCAATAAGATGTCTGAGCGCAAGTGTACGTCAATTTCGCTCGAGTTTGTCCGTGCTACTCGTATTCGGATGTCGAATCTTCCTTGTCTCGCCCTTCTTCGTCCCCACTCTCGTCGACTAGTCCGATGTGCGTTTCACGTATCGCCCTCTCGTAGTTCGATTATGATACTGTCTAATCGAGTCGTCTGCTTTGATATCCGGATTCAGACCTGAATCAGCCAAAGAGGCCGAATTGCCGTACTGCCCCCAGGATGCTACTGTGTCCAGTTGAACGTGACGTCATACATAAATGTCATCTCCCCAACACTCCCAGTTCCTCACTTATTTTCAAGCTTTCCTACGTACTTGATGATAGTTGTCGATAACTCTCGTTTTCAAATCCGTCGACCTCGCACTTATTTTTCACTTTTCTAACCACGCTCTGCTACCATGTTGATTTTTAAGTGCAATGAAATAATGTGGATACCAGTATTTATTTATTTGTATTGATATTTATTTGTAATTGAAACTAGACACGCTTGGTACAACAAAGAATTTTAATACGCGTTACTGCTCCGAAGATTAGGCGAAGACTCTCCGGTCCGCTTGTTATTCTCGTCGCATAGAAACAAGGATAGATGAACGATGTGAACATTCACACATCGAAGCTTCGCTCTCTTGCTACGTCAACACCTACTCTATATACAGGTGCACAACCGAGAGGTGCGCGTGCACTCTCCGAAATAGCGGTTTGTATTTACCAAAGCAAACAGATAAATTTACTTATATTTCAACAACTTTTATACCAATTTTTTCACCCCACCATTTATGGGGTTGTATTCAACTATACGATCATGTAAGATCAAACAGTATGCCGGCGTATCGGCAGCGAAATTATCTCTCGCTTCAAACTCGAAACGAATATTTACCGGTCCAAACTTGAGCGACTGGTTCTGCTTTGAACATTCAATGATCTACACGAGTGGAAACCGTAGAAATTCACTCCTTCTCAACAATGGTTCGGGACCCGTGCTATAGTAGGAGGCTTGAAAGTTTGCATACATTTCGTACAGTGAAGTATACTGATTGTGACTTATTCTCGGTTCATATATACGTATGGATAGTATTGTGAGTTAATAACAGTTTCCGACCAGTTTGGAAACCGAGCATAACGTATCGACGCTTCTCCAACTGGGTTGACGTCTTGACAGTCCAAACGTGTTTCGAGGTGGTGGGGAATGCGGGATATTCATATAATTCCCAGGTGCGAAGATCGGTGGATCTTTTTCCATTAAATTCAACAATTGCATCTTCCGCTGATCCGAGAGCTGCACGTATGGGATGAGCCATTCGACTTTAGCGATCTGGATCTTAAATTGTTCATCTGCAATTCGCAGAATCACGTTTACATCGCTCTTCGAACGTGTTAAGATTATATCATGCTTCACGTTGACAATGATTTTACGCTAGTCTTCTGTAAAACCCAATATCAAATTCAGCGGTGAACATTTATCAAAATAACCTTCAACATCAATCAATTTTCGACTGGCAGCCATAGCAAGCCACCCAGCGTTCTCTAGAAGCCAATTTTGCCCCGGACTGAGAGAAGCGTAACCTTTTATAAGACTTGTGAGGCCGACGTCCTTACTCCTATCAATTTCTACGGCATTTGATTCATATCGCACCCCCTTGAACAAGTGGCCAACAGCGTTGTTGACGAGAGTCGAGACCGCCGCACTTCCGTCGGCCTTGCTTAGCCGACCCTACACATGTAGCGAGCTCTTGCTCGGTGGCGAATACGAGTCTTGATGCTGCACGGTATTTCAAATCTCATCGCTGATGTTGAAGGCCCATGACGGGTATGGTTTGTGTAAATGAATCTCATGATGTGTGATGGATTCGTCAAAGATAACGGGTATCTGGATATTTATTATTCCCCCTTCCATGGTATACAGCATACGAAGCAAAAGCAGCATAATGTACGTTTTACTTTGTAAAGATTTCTTTCCCAAAAGCTTTGACCTCGTGACCTAAGCTTATCAGCAGGATCGCGTCATGACGTGTTCGGTCGCTGAGATTTGCTCGATGACTGGCTTGAACGTGGCATTGCCATGCACTATTATAGCTACCACTAACCTTCCTGTTATAAACGATTTCCATTGTTGAGCTTTGATATGTAACCTTACCGTTATGGTCTCCCCACGCAAATTGACTAAATCACGATCTTGATCAACGATACGCAGTTGAATATGATCTATGATCCTCGTGGCGACTGGAAGGTAAATGAAATGCGATAGTACTTCAACAATCTTATATCCTGGCGAGACGATCAGGAAAAAATCATGAATTGTGTGAACTTTGCGCTCATTGACGTAGGTACCCTTTCTAATGTTATACTCGACTTGTAGCGGATTTACTTTGAGGATAGTTACCGGAACGTCAGATTCGTGAATTATGTGAGCTTATAGAACGCGAGAAGTAAAGCCTAATAGTTTGCCTATAGAATCGCTCTGTTCGAAATCTACAGGATGGAAATATTTGACTTCGCTCCGCAAAGTATTAATGTTAGGTTTGATGTTGATCGAGAGGCCTTTTTTTATCAGCACACTCTGTACATAGCTTGCAATATCCTCTATTTCATGGCTACCAGAAGCTCACCACTTCTCCATCCACATCAAGTTTATTGTGATCCACATCTACGTTGGGAATCAAATTAAACGTTAACAATTCAATAAGACCTAAAGTATAATTTTTGTGAGGGGAAAGCTCAATCGGCGGAAAGTAATGGCGTGTCGAGGATAGAAGAGTTCCACGATATAGTTGGCGTCAATGAATCAACCATGACTGCGAATTTCAAACTGAGTTCGTGGAACTATATGCTATTGTTATATAGATTCAAATGATCACAGAGAAACTTCAGACAAAAGTGACCGTACACGGCCGAATCATAGTCTCGAAATCTTGTGTGGTTCTATTTGAAACTGCCAACACCAAGGTATCTGACGACATCCGAAGGAGGTCAAAGATTACCAAAACCATCGAAGTAAATAACTTCATCGGCAATTTTTTATACGCAACCCAATGCATGCCAGGACCATCTTCGTCATTTAAATCAACGATTTCCGATTCACGCCTGTATGATTCGCTTTTTGGTGAATCATTTCATATAGAAACATCACGGAAATATGGAATTTTGGAAATAATTGCATACTTCAACAGATCTGCGTCAGTTAACGCCCGTTGTGGCACTTTCACTTTTGGTTTTTTGTCTGATTATATGGTTTGAGGTAGAGATCCAAGCCTTTGCCATTGGGTGTCAAGTGGAGTCCTTTGCCTAAAGCGATGGCTTCCATAGTTTTGTTATGACGTTGACTTTTCTTCAGTTGTCGCTAGACAGGGCTGAAATCAGTTACAGCCTTCGCAATACCCGCCGCGCCCCCAGCCAACGCACCAATAGCGCTAAGCCCAGCGAATGAGGGTACGAGGAATGGTAGAAATGATATATTCGCCAACTTTCAACGGTAAAGGGAGAATCCTGGGAGTGCCTACATTACGGTTACCACCACCAGCCTTTCTCACAGCTCCTCGTGCACCTCTCAATGCCAAGCTTTTTCCGCCAAGACTTTATCTCCCACGCTTCTAGCTCCAAGGTTTTCTCGATTGTTCGAGTGGGCAATATCGTGTTTTCTGCAGGCGACGTCAAGGAGATTCATACCTGCATCATCTTGGGCTAACCTCTTCGCTAATTTTGTACCGGGACCGCAGTATAGTTACTCGGGTTAATGCAATTCTACTGGAAGATTGTTATTATCTTTGTTGAGTAAACCCTTTTCACAACGACGCTTCCCTTCCGCAGTTCGCTTTCAACTGGTTGCTTTTGCTTTGTACACAATCATTTCAACACCCTCGATGCGACTGAAGATGAGTCTTCAAAAACTTGATATTTATACTGTTTAAAGTCAGTTCGACTGAAGATGAGGTTCAAGGCGCAGTCGGTCAAGCTACCTGTAATGAATTCCGATAGATTTGTCCAGCGAAGTAAACAGATGAAAACTTATTGCATAGCTGACTCTCATAGAACATCCGAATGGATTGAGATTTGAAAAGATCTATATACATTCAAAGTCGTTGAATCAACCAAAGTACAAGTACGTGGAAAAATGACTCGATAGTACAGATGATGTTGAATATTTGCCGCTTAACGAGCGTAAACGAGTAGTTGCACCAGGAGATGCGTTACGTAACTCAATAATACTTTTTGACGATGTGGCCAGTGAGGAGTAGGATAATGTGAGAACTTTCTTTTGTACGGGTCGACACTAGGATGTGGATTGCTTCTATCACTGTCAAACGTACGCTCGCATTCCTAAATATTTTGTATGTGACAATACCAATCTTTTAGTTTTGTTCAAGCAAGATTAAATGAATTTGAGACACATATATAACGATCATGTGAATACCCATGTGCCTTACACACAATTCAAAGACTTGTGTTTAACATGCTGGAACAGTGATAAGTACTGATTTGTCGTCATCGATGAAGATAGTGAAATGAATGACGCTTGGTTGATAATTTCGTAAGTCTGAACAAGTGATAAATACCATCTGTTTATTAAAGTGAAGTTCGTAGCTTTTCTAACACGGCTTCGTCAACATGCATGGTACGAGAATTCATGAGCAAAAAGAAGTCTTGCGAGAGATTGCTAAAGCGTGTGCCGCAGATCGACGGAAACATCGAATGATAATAAAGTCGGGTAGAGAGGTTGCCGATCAGGCGTTATATGATGTGTTCAAACCAGTCGTTACATCGCTAGAACAATTGCTGAATGTTTCCAACGCTACCAGCTGAATCAAGGAAGAAGCTGAAACTTTTTAAGGGGAAACGGAACCGATGAAGGATGAAATCGTGCATACCAGTCCAATTGAGGAAAAAGCTGAACCGTTGGAAGCAAAGATAGAGCAAATGAAAGATAAAACCAAGCAGCCAAGAGATGACGATGAGGTCTATTTAACAGCAGACGAGGAAGAGAAAGATGAAGCAAACGCCTCTGTGGTGTTAAACGTTCCAGAACCTGATGCCAAATTTGCGGATGCGTATCGTGGAGTGTTACATGATAAAAGAAGGAAAAATGATCTAGAAAGCAGCTATGGTGTACGCAAACTCGCTGGCGATTAGTTGAAGATTGGCAATTCATCGATATGCTTCGAAAAAGATCATATTCGTATCGGTGATACGCGTTATCCGAATACCAGAGGCTCATTTGAATTGTTGTTCGAAAGCATACTGAATGAGAACTTTGTTACTTCGCGTGATATGGAAAATTATAGAAAAATTGTTATAGCTACAAATGTGTTTCGGAAACACTATAAAGCCGATACAGCCATCCGTGACGCGAACAATCACAAGTATAACCGTTTCATCGCGCAAATGTTCTCAACTTTCCCAGCATCAGCGCAACGAAAGCGTACACGCTCCATGTTCTCAACTTCCCCACCACTATCATCAGCGCAACCAAAGCGTACACGCTCGGGTAAGGGTATTTTACCAAAGAATATGATTGCTCGAGAAGGTAGAGAAATAGATCACATCCATTGGGATGATCCTAATGAACTGGTGGACCGTCTTCGATTGCTACGAGCTTCAAAAGTAACCGGAAACTCGAATCATGCTAATGAAATCATATCCATCATCGAGGAATTACGTGAAGCTAACATTATTTATTAACCGCCATCTCATCGGTTTCACTTCATTTTCAAGATTATCATTAATGTGTTTGGACGACAGTTGGATAAAGGTATAGCTACAGGCAATCGAAGTCCTCCGGGTGATGGATTCAAATTCACTGCTGACGGAAATTATGATATAGCTATTGAAAGATTGTACAATGTTGCCAATCCGATGCTGCAAACTGATGTTGGTACTATGAGTTTTCTGATGAATGAAATCGCTGTCCTGCAGAAGGAAATTCACAATAACAGTTTGATGATACATGCGTTAGAGTCTACTACAACGACAGCTTTGCAGAACCTCAGTGTTCATATCAAAACGGTTCGAGGGCTGATGATTCAAAACTCAAATGCCATTTTCAAATTGGACGATCAATCGAGAGGAATGCAAAATGAACAAAAAAAAGCCAGACATCGTAACGAAACTGCATCAACCAGCGAGAAAAAATTACCAGCGTCGACATGTGGATGTTCTTGGTTTGGATGAGATGTGGCAAGCTGATCTCGTTGACATGATGTAATACTCCAGGGAAAATAATAGTTACAAACATTTGTTGACCGTTATCGATATCTTTTTAAAGTACGCTTGGGCTGTACCCATCAAAAGTGAAACGGGTAAAGATACAACAAAGGCCATGGAGTTTGTACTCGGACAAGGACGTGTACCAAAGAATTGACACGTTGACGGGGGCCGAGAATTTTACAACACTGATTTTGAATCTCTCATGAAGCGATATAATATCAAGCTATACCCAACCTGCAGTAACTTGAAAGCATCCATCTGGGAACGTTTCAATCGTACGCTGATAAATGAGTAGTGGATGCTGTTCAGCCTGCGAGGGAACTACAAATGGGTCAATATCTTATCGGATTTGGTGACGGATTATAATAACACCAAGCACCGAACCATCTGCATGAAGCCGGTGAAAGTTTCTAACCAAAACGAAAAGGAATTATTACGTACTGTTTATCAGAAAATTCGCGTAAAATCTATCACGAAACCAAGCTACAATGTTGGAGAAAAAATCCGAATCAGCAAGTATAAAAACGTTTTGAGGAAGGTTATTCAACCAATTAGTCGACTGAAATATTCACGATCGCTCAAATAGTGAATACCAATCCCGTCACGTGCAAGCTTACAGACTATCAAGATCAACCTATCGATGGTGGTTTGTACGAGGAGGAGTTTCTGAAAGTTAAAATCCCGACAGTCACCTCGTGAAGAGGGTGCTCCGGAGACGTCGACAAAAACTCTATGTGAAATGGTTAGGTCTCAACAATACACACAACAGCTGAATAAACAAAAACGATTTGTAGAAATGTTGTGAATGATAAAGAATAATATATATTCGATACTTCATTTCATATAGTATGTACAGTTCATTTCACGAACCTCGTGCTTTTTGCTTTGAATAAATTTTTGATTTCTACTTAAATTTTTCTGTTTCCGAGCACAATCCAGATAATTGTCAAACGTTATTTTCTCCAAAGTGGAGCCTTTGATCCCTTGGCACGTTTCTATCCAAATTCTTCTCTTCCGAGTTCTCCTCTTTTAACAGTCTGAATGAGTAGAGTTTTGCTCTCAAATACATAAATTCTGTCATTATTTTCATCTTTCATCAAACCAATAACTTTCTTGTTCGCCAGAGGCAGTTTATGAATGTTATTCAACAGATAGTCTGAAATGTCGAATTCATCAGAACAAATTCCATACAGTAGTATATGTCGAGAACGGTGAAATAATACAAAAGGCTATCCGTGTCTGTATACATCAATTTTGCTCTATTTCGAAAGTTTTTCTTCACATAATTATGGTGAAATTCGTAAATGTATGTTTTGGAAAGATCCAGGATAGAGAATTCTAAGTATATTGGTTTATTCAGCGTAACTGTTGATTGTGATAATTCAATTATCAATATATCTTTATGGAAACTAGTGCAACTATGAAAATTGGGTTAAGCAATCAGAGCTCTTGCTCCATACCGTCCATCCCATTCGTCAATTTACTTGTCATCTTTGTACTTTCGAACGTTTGCCATGGTTTTGCCAAAATCTGCGTTATTCATAAGTTTGTCGACATTTTTTTCAGAATCATTGCTAGATTTTTTTCTAAATTTGGTATTTAAATTCATGTATTTTTCAAGACTCGGTCGTTGTCGAAATTCTGAAACTCTATAAATTTTCGTCAATTCCGTACCTAAATTTCAACATTGCTTCGGACTTCATGATGGGTACCATATTTCGTTTTTGAAAAGAGCGTAGTTGCCAGTTTCGATTGTTTTCACCCTGGTGCTATGTAATTTTCGGGGCATAACGGTAAATCTTTATGCAATTCACGAAGATGTTGCGGATTTTCCAAATCGACTTCAAGTATATATCCGATGGTAGAATCGTCCGATATATTACACACATCGAGTTGCTCGAAATTAGATAACCACTCGAACGCGCTGTATGATAAATAAAGGCACGTAGCAGTTTCATACAGATCATTTACGTCAAAATACATTACGTTCGATTCTTCCTGCTGCGGATCAAAGTCTGCCCTCGTATACCTGTTATTAGCTTCGGCATACCCATGTGGACATTGAGCTACACCACCTCGTATACTTCTTTCGATGAACATTACCATGTCAATGTCGAGTAAAAGTTTCAATTCAATACCCGTGCATTTGAGCATCAAAGGCAAGACCGGGTGCTGTATGATAATGCTGCGGATCTAAATTGTATGCTGATCGACGAGTTTGACGGAAATTCTCGAAAATATCCGCTTAAAGTAATACATCGGTTTTCAAGTACAAGTCTGAATATTCAACAAGCGTTTTAATATTGAAAGCGTGCCAGATATTGCACGCATGTAAATCATCATGCCTCGAAATATCTTCATCATCCAATTTCGAATAAAACTTGTCGATCGTTGGCAACTGCTCCTCGTTAAGATTATCCCAACTATCGATGTAATCGTATGGAAATACACCTTTTCGCGTCAACAACTGAAATTCTGCCGGGAAATTACAATATTTACGTGTGATTATTTTCCGGTCAGCCTCCGAATATGAGGCTAATTTTCCAAGATTGCTCGTCATGAAGCGGAATGAATCAATGAATCGAAAATTTATACTTGTTTCATTGACAAACTTTGTGAACAATATATACTTTTCTTTTTCAACGGGTGAAACACTGATTCAATCTGCGAATGCTGAAGCTAATGCTCCTATTAAAAAGCATGATTCCTGGAAGATTGTGGAAAATCGCAGGAATAGTACGAGTCTATTTATAATATTTCATAAATTAGAGTTTTCTAATAAACCTCTAGGGATTCGGCTAACCTTTCCAACTCATTCACAAACCATTCGATACAATTTTCACCACGATTGATTTCAAACTTGGAGATCGTGTTATCAAAGCTACAATGCAGATAATATGCAATACTAAGAGGAATGTGTTTCTGGTAGCATGTTGCATTCATGGAATAATCGGTGATTGGTTGAAGCAGACATTCAAGATCTGCCTAAGCACAAAATGGTACGTCTTCTTCGTCCATAAAGTTTTTGAACTTTACGATTTTGTCCTACTCTTTTGGCAAGTTCACCCTGGTACTATTCAAATTGATGCAATCAAGTCTGTGTTTGATGAGACCATTTCTGAATTGAAATGATACAGACACCTATCGCATAACCAAGTTCGACATATGTGCTTAGTAATTTGCGATTCTATTAATCGTGATAAATCTTCTATCCAGGCAGAATGAAACGCTTTTCTGTTTAGAATATCATCATCATCATCATCATCATCATCATCAGCAGCAGCAGCAGCAGCAGCATCATCATCATCATCATCATCATCATCATCATCATCATCATCATCATCATCATCATCATCATCATCATCATCATCATCATCATCATCATCATCATCATCATCATCATCATCATCATCATCATCATCATCATCATTATCATCATCATTAGTCTCCTCATCTGAATTTATTCTGGCATCTAACAGAAGGAGATGTATTACCGGTTGATCTGATTTTTGCTGACTCAAATGAGTCGGTACTATGTCGCCATTGTTTTTCGCTGCAGTTTTATCTATATCATAAGAATTTATCGAAAGGTTATTGAATTCTTTAAATTTTGGAATACTATCCAAAGTTATTGGAAATTTCAAGTCGTCGTTTTTCACTAGGTATAGAACTTAAATGTGGATACGAGTACGTTTGAGTAGAATTATTCTCGGCTGGGAAAAGAGTTGCGGTGATTGCCCAAAGAAAGCAATACGGGTCATTACTTTTCATATTGACAACTCTTTTCTTATCTCTAATATACTTAGGTTATTCAATGTAAGTGGAGTAGCCGCCTCGCAGTGGAACGTATCTGTTGATATTCACTGACAGATGTATGATGTCGATCAACAAACAGCCGGAATCTTTTCTCTCGAAGTTTTCGACCTTCACTTGCAGTTTTTCCCTCACGTTCTCCTCGAACCATTTATCGAAATTCGTCGACTCGAGTATGATTGTGTTCTTGGTGTTCAAAAAGTCGATTTTTTTGACAATTTTATCGTCCTTCTGAGTGCTAAATTTACAGGACAAGATGACGTTCATTTTCAAACTTTCTTTTCTTCCCAAAGCGTTTTTCAATCCTGCGACTCCTAAGTTTTTTGAATCTTCCCGAAACTTTGAGAAATCCTTGTAAAGCAAATTTTTAATAGCTCCCGTTCTAGTTCGTCCCTCAAAACCAGTTTCTAAATCCTTCAATTGCACCCGATCGCTTCTTCCTCTTTGTCCTCGTACACCCACACCAGTTATTCGAGATTGCTGAAATTTCGGCATTTATGATTTTAAAATGCCAATTGTTGTCAATAGTATTGTTTTATGTCCAACCGTTGAAGCACTTCTCCAAAATTCCATTCGATAGTCGAATATTATGTGCTGTAACAAAAAATCGCCACAAGCTCTCCGTATCATCGGCCCGGGATCCGCCACTCGCTCACGACACCCCTGCGCTGCCCGTAACCACGTAGAATAAGCCCCGCGTCCCCCCGCCATCATTGCCCTTTGCGCTTGACTGTCTGTATAGCGAAGGAGAAGCCCGTCGCCGCCGTCGTCGTCACCAACCACCGCAGCCCGTGACCCGCTGTTGGAACCACGCAGCTTGAACCCGGCACGGTCGGGAGAGCACGGCCTGCGGCTCGGGAGTCGGAGAAGCGCGGGCAAGATGGGAAAAAAGCCACACGCCCTGCGGAATCGTCCGATGCTCGCACGCCAGCCCGCCAGCGCGTCAACCACCGTCAACTGACCCGCCCGTTCTGCAAGACGGCGTTACAACAGCCCGACACGCCGCCGCAGCGAGCATGCCCGAAGCTCGTTGTGACGAACACCAAAAACCAAGCACGCGTCGCTACCTGACGACCACCGGCTAAACCTCGCCCGCTGCTGTAATACCTAAGCTATCAAACCCTTTATTAGTTGTATTTTTCGCCATATAGCAGCACTTGGCTGTGCCTACTGGGTTCACCATCTATGCTCACCCACCTTAAAGTACTAGCTATAAGAAACCTATTTTAAACTCGGGCTCCGCCTGTTAGAGCGTCTTATTAATCTGAAGTTCGAACGTGAAACATATATCTTATCAATAATAAAGATTTTTACTCATTTTCAACGAAAGAAGTGAAAACTATATTTTTTACGATTTACCCTGTAACACTGCCGATCCGTTTCCGATGCCGACGCACCGACCCTACCGGCCGAACAACGAGACATCATACAGCCCCGCTGACAGCGCCACCGACCCACCCATCACAGCCCCGGAATACGTGACGACCACCCGAGAGCCCACAAAGGCGACGACGGCACGGCGGCTCGTCGGCTTCGAGCCAACCGTGTGAGTGTCAAGAAGTGCTTGAGAATATTGTAGTATATGAGAGATTATAGAGTGTGAACGTGAAAGAGTGTGAGTTCGGAATTACCGTCAAGATAAGATTAGCGGTTGTGGCTCTGGAGTGAGTCTACCCATTATCAATTCCATCCCCGATCATTATTCACCCCGTTGTCTCCTCCAAAAGCTCAATCTATTTAACTGAGTACTTTCCCGTCAGTCCTTCCAACGGTGGCCATATTGCCCATTGGTGTCCAGTGGCGTGGCGGGTGGCGATCGCGTAGTTCTAAGCTAGTTTTATTGTATTTTCACCCTCCAACCACCCTCCTTTTTCATTTATCAACCCCCCTCTCCGATAACCACCCCTACGAGACGAGAGAGTGTACCGGTGCTACGCCGTAACGTAGCTGGCGCCCAACCCGACCCTCCATCTTGACACCCGCTGCCCTTTTATCCAACCCGACCCTCCACCCTGTCACCCGCTACCCTTTTATCTGACTCGCCCCCCCCCCCCCCCGACCTTTCTCTGTCTCTTTTCTCTTTATTAGATTTAGTTGCATTCCTCTTCTCTCGTATTGTGTTTTAATTTGCCATTGAGTTTATCGTTTGTTTCATCTTTGTTGCTTTCTTTTGTTTTAATTTACAGTTATTAAATTCCCACTTCATTAGACATGTGTTCTTTACTTCACTTCGCCCGACCCCCCTCCCCCTCCGCTTCCCCCCTAACCACCCTTTTGCTTCCAGCTCAGCCCGTGCTCGGCGTGACCCCCTTCGAAACGAGGAAGGAAAACGGTGTACCAGATTTAATCCAGTTTTCAATGACCATCAGTGACCGTTCATTTTTAAGGAGTTTGTCAGCCCTGTCCATGGTATCAATAAGTTTCAAACACTTATCGGAATCCATCGTCGATCTGATTTGTTTACCGCTTAAAATAAACACAGTTGAATATTGAATGATCGCTCTACGTTGAGGAGGGAACCCTTTTACCGGTTGAGCGCACAGAGTTCCAAAAAAAATAGGGTTACGAAATACATGGTTAACATTTTATTCAAATACAAAATTAGCTATACATAATTGTATTCAATTTGATTATATTTTCCGCCGAGGTAGCGCATGTGAAGTCTATTCTCTTCATGTTGAAATATGTGACTTTACACTAGAGCTATATCTATATATTTGTATGATCGAGCGACGATGGCTCGATAGCAGCACAGCTGCTCATATACCCAGCGACGCACACCAATGTGTCCCCACCACGCTCCTTATGTATGTAAGAGAGAACCGACTAGCAGCGCGAGTGCACCTCTTTCTAATTCTTAACGCAACCTCGAGCCGAGCCTCATGTGCTCCAAAAGTGCTCTTGTTTATTTAGTCATTCACTTACTTTAATAAACTATCTTTAATCGACTATCAATTAACACGGCTATTTCTATTTATCTGGACCTCAAAAGTCAACACTTCACATGCTTCGACCATCTTTCGCCGGAGATCACCATCGTCATTCAAGATCTTCACCATCCGAACGGGTAGAAATACGGAGTAGCTCTCTTCCACATCGACGATTATCCTGATGCCGTATTTAGTCTTAACTTGACGTAAGTTTGTGCTGTGAAGATCTTTGGATACTTCCAGATGTTTCAATTTTTTCGTTGGTAGATATTCTTCCAGTCGACCAACCTTGTTAATTTTGGTGAAATCCATGATATCTTCCGATGATTGTAAGATGGAGATTGGAATTTTCACCAGGCTTCCTTCAGACGCCTTCCACTATTTACTTGAAACTTATATTTCCAACCTTTTTTGTGAGGATCTACAGATTTCATCTGCCTTGAATCGAGTGTTTAAATTCTTCAACATTTTTCAACAACAGCTCAATTCGTACACGCAATTCACGTTGCTTTAGTGTTCAGACTTGTTGAGGTTTTTTGGTTCAACGATATTCATTAGTGGGTCACACTATAAGAAATACATGAAATAGAGTGATTAACGCTTCCACGTGAACAACATAAACGGCGTGGGTAGCAGAGCGTGGGTTCCTAGTCGTCGGTTACCAGGCGTCAGTTACTAGTCGTTCCGAAATGTATCAATCCGTGAGCCTACAGTGGCGCTATCATCTTAGTTTGTTCCGCAGAGTATTCCCTATGAATTATAACCTGTTCAAGACTCATTTGAGATATAATTGCTTAGTAATGTGCAGATGTGACATTTTTTCGCTTTTATAGTCTTACATTTCGAGTGAGGGTAAATTCGTACCAGTGAAAATCGGTCCCACTAAGGAATTTGTGAAAATCCGTCCCACTCTATAGTTCGCCGTAACAATGACCTTTCTGCCGGACCCTGTACTAGTAGGTATTCCCAAAAGAACTCGCCCTGGCTGTTCTCAGAAATTCTGCAGTGGGACTGATTTTCAGTGGGACCGATTTTAAGTGGTACGGATTTACAGGACACCTACATTTCTCCCACTAATTGACAGCTTCTAGAATATTCTCTCTCGTATGTTTATTTGATCGAAGTCCTTATCTCGAAATTTCGATTCGAACGGTCGTGATGCAAGATTCTAGCAAAGGGGTTGCTGCATCTCTTATAATATTCCATCGTTATTTATCGGCGATGATTCCGAGAACTCGCCTAGCTCGGGGAAAAATTTCCGAGAATCGCAAGCGTATGGAATGGGGCCTAGACGTTGATTACGGATTTGATGACCATATCGAAAAATTCCGAATGAATGATCCTACAAATCAAAAACAATCTCGGGACCAAAGAAAAAACGACGATATTTGAAATGCAATGCTAATTCATAGGTAACTTACTTTTGGCTGTTGTTTTATTCACTTTCACAATATAATGGCACGCCAGAATAGCTAGATAATCGCATGAATATTTGAATCGTGTCATCTTCTATTGGGATTGGGTTTTGAAGTAATCAATATTAGGTATATATGCATTATATTATGTATTTGTATACTTATGTTACATCTGTATATTTACGGTTGTCGAGTTTATAATAACAATGAGGCGCTAGTTCTTTTCAATTTGGTTGTGTATGATGCAGAAAAATTTCCGAATTGTTGGACGAAACTCATATAAGATGATTCGAGGTGTAGAGGATTATTGATGTTAACACATAAAAGTTATATATATTGAAATACAATTATGTAGATCGAACCTTACAATATAACTTGCATCGTGCGTATCTCGTCATGGGTGATAGTCATGAGAATAGTGATATTCATGGAAAAAGTGTTTTAAACATAGCGACTTCCTACACCACGCACATTTAATGATAGCAACGTCTCCGCATATGTCACAAGTTGTAGAACTTTCCTTAACACAATATTTAACCGGATTTTCAAGTTTCGGTAGTCTTGCGTTTATGTATCCACTTTTATACCACGAATATTTGAAATAACGATATTGTCTCTTAAATCGAGATTTACGTTGTACTCGTAAAGTATTACGTTATCGGAGAGATGTTTGATATAATTTTTCCATACGCGAAATCCATACACATCCAGTGACTGTATCATTCCAGTAGTCCCTGAGAGGATGGTTAAAAGATTCACGTCTTGGTCGTTAAAATCCATCATTCCCAATACGCCCGGACATTGGCCACTCTACGAATCCAATGATATGACTGATTTCGGACCTGTGTGCGGAAGGTATACGTCTCGAAACCAACGTTTAAAATGTTCACTCCTTAATTTCCCAGATTTCGAAGCCATAAGATATACATTCTCTGGTTGAAACATAGTCTCTTGCACTCGAGGACCGAATCCTCCACTAGATTCTTTCAAAACAATTAGTAGAGGTGACAATAATTTGCCATCGGCCGAAATCAAAGGCTGTATGGTGTAGCTGTGCGTTGTTGACGACTTTGATTGTATTGTCGATTCCACGGTCTTCTGTCCTCGCAACGCCAAAGTTCGCCCTGCATGTAACTCCAAATTGAAACCGCTCTGATCGGAATTGTAAACGTTTTCGACTCAAAAATCGGCGATGTGGGTTTTAACTTTCTGAATGAAGATGGCAGCCTGCTCTTCCCAAGATTTCTCCATTGCTAATGTCTTTTTCGTTACCCATTTCGTAATTTTTCGCGACACGATTCCATGACGTTTCTTAAATTCTAATAACCAGGTCGTGGATGCTTTGAATTTTGCTGATGCCATATCGATCAGTTGTTGCACTCGAATGGCCCAACGTCGAATATCCATAATATGAAACGGTACTTTCCTATTGAGAGCATCCATGACATTGTTAAGAGTGTACTCACAGATCATTTTCAACTTTTCTCTGTATGTCCCACCTTGATTCGCTTGATGTGCCCAGCGACGTAATTGTCGTACAAACTGAACCTTTCTAAATTTGGATTGGACAGATGATACTTTTCTGTTTCCCGATTTTCCGGACTTCCAAAATTCTACGGCTTGTTTTTTGTAGTCATAATCCAAATCTTCATCATCGTTCGTGCAAACTCTGTTCGGTGTATCTATGTTCGGATTCAGAAATCTCTGATGATTCCAGTCTCCTGTTTCGTCATTGTCTTCTATTATTTCCATTTCGTGAACTGCGTTTAAAGATTCAAAATCTAAGCTCCATTCAATTTTAGTTTCCGTCGGGTGGGAAATAGCATCTTTAATGATGCTTTCGAGCTCTTTGCTCAGCTGCCTTTTCGATTCCGTGAATGGAGATTCGGGTGATTCCATAGCATTAAATACTATAGATAGAAGCTGAATAACGTTTAACGGATTTACGCACATTTTTCTACAACTATCTTTACAGAAATAAATATACTCCACTCGGCGCTTGAAAATACTGCACGGTGACAGATTGAACCGCTCAATTTATGCTTGGTTGATAAGATAAAACATAGTTAAGATAGAATATGATATCGGTGAAAAATATGCACCAACCACATCGCTCTTCGACAAACATGTTCACTTGTAGTTATCAGCACGACCAAAAATCATAAATTAATCGCATCACGTTTGTCATCTTCAAAAACACCTATTTGTCTACTGATCTCCATTTGCCATTCTGAATTATCCAATTTCAATCCCAGATTCGTGATCAGCGACCCGAAAAAACCCGGGGACACCGAATCTGAAGCAATTCGCACCATTTCGGAGGAAGTCGGTCCGCCATTTTGGGTCAGTCATTTTGATTGTTTGAATTCCGACCTCAAATCCGAAATCAGCGACTCTTAAAACCCCTTCGTACCATCTTGACGGCCAAAAATCTTCGGAGGTTTGTCTTACGCTAGCTACGGAATAGCGAAATCTGCGATTTTTAGGGGTTGACTACACCTCCTTAGGAAGGAGTTCCGCAGATATAAAAAAATACGTGTCAAATATTTTCATCCCCTCTACAATCTCCCAAAGTTTCGTTCAAATCGGATGGGAACACTTGGCGATGTTCCCTGAAGTAGGTGAGGGTGAACAAGCATCGCGGCGTCAAGGTCCGTCAACCTGCGGGTAACCGGCAGTAGGTTCGAATCATCTCCCTGCCATTGAGAGTCCAATGTTCACTCGGTGTTAGTTTTTTCATAGGTTAATACATGTTATTCTTTTCACCTTATCAATCATGTTTATTTATTTTCGTTGTTGAAGTAAGGTTGTCGTGCAATATTTTTCTTTACATTTTTTTATGTATTTTGACGACTAAAATAACATTTTAATGTAACCTTTCTGGTTTTTATTTGCCTTCAGTTTGGTGAGGACACATATGCAAGTTTGCATCAATCGATGCTCCTTTTGTGATTGGAAGTCGACAACAAACCATGTACTGCTGTGTGTCTTGCGAAAAACCAGTGTGCGAAAAACCAGTGTGCGAAAACCAGTGTGCGAAAACCACCGTAAATGTTATTGTGCTAACTATATGTTGTGAGCCACTTCTGACTCTCACGATTCATTGATATACCCACCGAAATTTGTATTTTCAGAAGATGTCTTTAATACTCCTCGATACTTAGGAGTCCATCCAATTTTTTCAAAATGGTGCCACATGAAAAAAATTGAAAACTAATTTTTCTGTAACATCCAGCCGTTAATAAATCAAGCCGTTTCCGCCCTCTCCACTGAAAACCGAGGTCTAGCTTATCGTTGAGTTTATTGCGTTAGGTACACACGACCGATTCGAATATAGAATGTAGCAGAGATAGTTGTAGTACGTAGATTAAAAGAGTTTTGGAATGATAAAATCGATGAGACTCGATTCGGGTTAGGTATTTCCGGCAATGAGGACTTGAGGTTATTGTAATTTGGTAATACTCTTATCGAGTGTGCGGCACAGTTCGGCAGAGCAGGTCATTTATGCTGGCACGAACATTGGTAAGGATTTAGTAAGAGATGATTCAGTGGTGGTTGTTGATTTGGTGATAATGACTCCAATTTAGAGTAATATATTTTGTATTCTACACAAGTGCAGATTGTATTTGACAAAATATAATGATATTCAGTCCAACGACAAAAATCTTAGACGCGCGACTAGATTTCCCGGCTCACGTGACTCGGAGTTAATTTCAGGATGATTCAGAAATGGAACTCAAAATGTTCTTTGATTTTGAGATTGAGTAAATCAAGATCCAGCGATTCAAGATTTAGTAGAGGCCAACCTTCGAAAAGACATCTCAGAAGCAAATGACAATTCGTGATTCATTAAGTTGGGATTCGGGAGAACTAGTAGTAACTGACCTTCGAGAAAAAGTTGACGAAAAGAATGACGACTGAGCTCGTTTTTTGAGCTCAAAAAAATATACTTTAAATAATTGACGGCTGCTAAAAGACTTTTGCCGACGTTGAAAAAAAATCTCTCACGTGGAATAACATTTGAAACGAATGGTACAATTCTCCCATACTATTTGAGAGAATTTTTTTGTGTTATTTCACCAAAAACAGAACATCTGATTAAAAGAGTCACATTAAAATTATAATAATAATAATATTGTTCAACAAAAGTTCTCAATAATTGTTGGCATTAAATGTGACAGTTAACTAGCTAGCCCCACGCTAACTTTGACAAATGTTACAGAAAGAAAACATAGAAATAGGAATAAGTCACTTAAACGTTTAAACAACTTTTTGTACTATTACATAACTGAATAACACCGAACAGCCTTTCTACAATTCCTTTGAAGTGAGAAATCAGTTCACTGTTTGTCAAAAAGTTGGTAAATGATTTGAAAATTATTTTGAGTGGTTCCATTCTTAATTTTCTATGTAATTCATTTGTAGGTGAGTACTTCGGACAAACAAATATTTTTTATTCATTTCACTTCCAGCAAAGCGGCAATAGTTTGTTTGAACGCAAAAATATAAAAGGAAGACGAGTTTTCAATTTTTTTCATGTTGTTGCACCACTTCGAGAAAATTGGAAGAGCTCCCGAGTATACAGGAGTATTGAAGACATTTTACTAACAAAATTTGGGGTGTCGGTAACACTCTTCAAAAACGTGTGTGGAAGATGATTTTAATTTCATTGCTTCAATTAAAAATGGACTGTTCATCTGGGAATCATGACGAATGAAGTTTTTGATACCTTTTGTTCGTGAGGCTATTTTGAATAACTCGAGAACTGTTCAAGATTAGGAGTCGAAATTTCGACTGAATTATTTCAATCTGAAGACGAAATGTTCCCCCAAGTCCAAACAGAAAATGCCACGGAGGTAGAATTATCATACATATCGGGCTACACCCTTTCAATTTTTTTCAAATATCTGTGTGACATTTCGCTCGGCTGACTTTGGAATAATGTTCTAAATACTTTGAGAAGTAGCCATGACTTTTTTCCCAATTTTTCAAAAACTCCAACCATTTTGAAAAATGTGGATGTCCCTTCAGCTCCAGTAATGAGACAGAGGGTTGATTTGGGTGAAATAAAATTATTGCGTCAGCGTATGCGGTACACAGTCATATTGTGGCATTTTTTTTATTCGTTTCACGACAACGCTATACATTCGGAGACAGTTTTCGGGACTATACCATTGGGTGTGTCAGTAAGAATATCGTCTCGTTTACCAAATTCGAAAGAAGCGTTGATTTTAATTCATCATAGGAAGTTTCCCAAGATTTTGAACGATTCGTATATGATTGCACAACGATTTAACAATCATCGTCACTTATTATGTTCGGGTTTTTTTCAAACGAGTCATCGTATACTTGACCCCACAAAAACCTCATAAATGTAAAAAATTCCGCCAAATTTCACAATATCCTGCTGAGAAAAAATATAAAAACCTATGACCAGTCTTTGTCGAAAAATCAGAAAATAACACCGAACACCACGGCATCGCAGAGTCGGACCTCGCTATTTCGTGCAGTGATATCGAAAAATTATTCCAAGAGCTACATACTTGGTGGGCACAGTCCTTTCTCCCACTCTGCAGCCATCCGTTAATGCTACATTATCGATTATCAAACATGTTTGTAGATAAACGCAACACCATCGATAATTACGAATTAGTGTCTAGTACAGTATTTAATTGCATGAACAAGTGTCAGAATCATTAATTTAGTAGACATTTAACGCTTTGAATTCTCCCAACAATTGATGTCGCGAGCTCTATTTATACTATAGTATAAACTTATACAGCTGATTTATTGGTAGTACTCCAATTGCTATATTACATTATGAAAAATTGCGTATACTCAGTTGAATGCTGGCACATGATCTGACTCATGTTGTCGCGGAAGAATTTTCTTGCACAATAACGGACTTAAATGCTAATCGGAGTTCACTATTTCTGAAAATAAAACTTCCAGTTTCCAATATCATGTCTTGATGCGTTTGAATGAGAATCTTTACCTCTCTACATTTCGAAAATGCTTCCAATCATTACTTACGAAACTCGTATCCCGTGTAAGAACTGCCAGTCATACAACTTCGCCAAGGAGTGGCCAATGAATGGTTTACAATGGCTGGTCGATGATCAAAATGAGCCACTAATGTTTGATAAGCGGCCCATGGATCCGGTATCAAAGTCGCCGGTCACACAATCGACCAGTCATTCAACCTTTGGTTGGCCAATCATCGGGAGCAATGGTTGGCCGATGATCGAGCTATATTAATAGACCACTGATGCCAGATCAATGGTCCATAACTTCGGAAAAGCCCTTATTAACATATGTAGACATCAATGACTGGGCAATCAATGACGATTAACCGTTTATCAATGAATCATTGAGAGGTCATTTATATTAAAAATATTTGTTGACGCTGAAATTACCTGACCGTTTTGGTCGCCCGTTCTCCGTGTAATTTAATTAAAGAGTGACTATTTGTACTCACCCCGTGCTGACACGGGGCACGAGAATGGCATAATACGCATGCGCGCTATTTTGCAGTGTCCGTACATGATTATTTTCTCATATTCCGTGCCGGCAAGGTCATAAGTGCAAATCACCAACCGCGAGATAATCTTTACTAAGATATTTAAAATGTCGCGAGGTTATTATCCACGTGAAAAGATATTAGTGGAGTTAATAGTGAAATCAACGCATTAGAAAATGTTGAGGTTAACTCATTAGAAAATATTGTAACCCCAAGCATTGAACCAACAACTGCCATTTGTGACAGTGATCGAAGTATTGAAAACAATTCTGAGATTAAATATGGTGATAGTGATAACCGTTGTGTTATTGGTAGACAAGATGAAATCGATGGTGAGAATCATCAAGTTGGCTTAATTAATGACGATCAAACTGCATGTGTCATGGGTATTGAACAATAAATACGCGATTGGACATTAAATAACTGAAACAAATTAAGACTAAAGGTAGTAACTGATTTGTTTCTGTTATTAAGAATAGAGGGTTCTACAAATTTACCCAAAATAGCTCAAACTCTACTGGGGACCCAAGATCATCGAGTATTGAGGTTCATGCAAAGCAAACTCGAAACTGACGGTGAATACTTCTACCTAGGGATCTTTCAAGACTTAAAAAAAATGATTCAGTCTAGCGTGTATGGAAAAAATCACATAAACGTCCTTATTCACATTGATGGAATGCAAATTTTTAAAAGTTCTCAAATACAAATTTGGCCAATATCTGTTTGAGTTCATCATCCCAATTATAATTGTGAACCATTTATGGTAGCAATATTCTGTGGTTATTCGAAACCTCACGATGTGGCAGAATATTTACAGGATTTTATTGACAAAGCTAATAAACTGACCACTGACGACATTACGTTACAGGGTAAAATATATTCTTTCAAGATATTAGCCATTATAGCAGATTCTCCAGCACGCTCTTATATCAAAAGCTGCAAATCTCCTGGAGCTTCTTACGCTTGTGAAAGGTGTATAACAAAAGGTATATCTATTGGTGAAAAAAAACAACAGAAAAGAGTATACCCTGAAATGGATAGTTTAGCTAGAACATCAACATCATTCTGAGAAAAACATCAAAAAAGTCATCATCTAGACTGTGGATCTCAATTAATGAAGCTTATTAGTTTTGATCCAATCCAATCAGTAGTTTTAGATTCGATGCATCGGTTGTTTCTTGGGGTGATGAAGTTTTTGCTGGAATCTTGGATGAAGAGAACGAGTCATGCCCGATTAAAACTAGGTCAAGTTAAAACTCTTAGTGGTATCTTGACATCCATAAGATCTGATATTTCTAGGGAATTTCAAAGAAAACAACATTTTGTCAAGATAGTATCTAGATGGAAAGCTACCCAATTCAGATTTTTTTTATTGTATGGTGGGCCAATTGCAATGAAACAATTGCTACGAAGGGTGCATTCCGAAATATATTTTCATTACTCGAAGTACTGGCAACCGCGTTCCGAAATCGCGTGGCAGCTTACTGCCGCCAATCAGTGACGTCATGAAATTGGTGACGTTTTGATTGCGACTGCTGCAGTCTGGAACGTGAGGCAGTTGCAGTAATGTCAAGATGGCAGCGCCCACGGAAGAAGTGATATTGTTAGATGGCGAGACAAACACGCAATTTAAAGTTATAATCTCCATTGAGGATGCCAAACGAGCGCGTGGAGGTGTAGTCATATCACCAATAGTATTAATAAGCTTTTTTCGAAAATATCTTCTGTTATAAATATTCTCCAAGCCAAACGTAATCTCAAAGTGTAGTTCACAAAGAATTATGTACGTACCAGCAATTGATATTTTTAGACATGGAGTTCGCAACGAAACTGCTGCAGCATGCAAAACTAGTTCAAGCTGCGAATCTGAAAAGTAAATAATTAACTACAATACTGTTGAAAGTAATCATAGGGATTATTATGGATATAATTTCTCTTCCATTTGTAGCTTCAAATGGATACCGGCGGCAACACGTCCAGCGAATGCAACAGCAGCTCCAGCAAAACAACGATGAATGTAAAAGTGTCTGTTTAACATATATATATTGTAACGTTTTAGGCTGAGCGACTGGAAGAGACCTGACGGATGACCACCTGACGTCGAGTGACGCTGATTAGGTCGCATTTCGGTCGAGACTTAGTATATAACCCGCGCGTTAGCGACACTCGAGGCAGATCCTAGACTAGCGGAGTCCTAGCTGGTTCTCGCCATAAGAAAAATAATACTTTTCTTAAACTTAGAGAATTTTCCGAGTCAAGTTAAAAATTCGAATCTTTCTTTCGAATCTTCAACTTTGAAGTTGACGGAGCAATAGAATCCACAAGAACCTTGAAACAGCCTGACAGTGGTCCTCAGCGGTCGTAAAAAGTTGCAACATATTATATCAGAGCAAATCATAAGCTAATATTTATTTGTAGCTGCACATATCTGGTGCAATGCGGAGGTACTCCTTTTATTAGACTTATATAAGTCAGAAGAAGCAACGTTCATCCCTGGCAAGACGACGCAGAAGAATTTGCTGGACCAGCCTCGATACAAAAATGCAGAAAAAAGGTCATGCGATTTCAAGCACTGAAGCGCACGTACAAAAACGTTCTTGCCCACAATTCCAAATCAGGGAATAATCGCAAAAAATGGAAGTATTTTTATGTGAGCTACGATGATAAAACGATCAACTGCATACAATCTACTCAACGAGCATTTATCGTAGTATCAAATTGTATTCTACATTCTAGAAAATGTATGATATGTTCCGGAATAAACCTTGAGCCAAGCCTTTGTCTGTTGCGGGTTCAAACATCCCAACGGTTGATGAACCTAGACCTAGTTCAAACCAGTTAGGTAGATTTATGTCAAAACTTGTTAACTGTTATGGAATAACAATAGTAGTAGTAGTAATGTTTATTCCCTTGCGGGGTACATTGCGGACTCCCGCTCCGCTCACATAAATCCTTAATCTACCTTAAGCACTATTCTATTTCTATCCTATTTTTTACTCATGCCGTCCTAGAGAGAGAGAGCTTCACTCATCCTTCTCCCGCATTCGTTCTTCCTTTCATACCGGACTTCCGTTTCCGCCGCTCGTGTTCTACCCCTCCCTTTTGCTGCCCTCTACTCCACCATCTCCACCTCCCTGATCCTTTCCTTTTTCTCCCTTCTCCATCCATCTATCCTCTCCACCCATTTCTCCCCTAACCCCTCGTCGCCTAACACCTCCCCCCTTGCTTCTTGCCATCCTCTTGCCTCCCCCCAATCTGTGCACTCTTCCCACACATGCTCCCATGTTTCCTCCGCCATCTCGCACATCCTGCATAACCTCTTTTCCCTCGTCTCCCAATACCTGGTCCCCCTCATCTCCTCCCCCAGCCTATATCTCGCCATCCTCTTCCACCTCACTTCCTCCCACCCTTTCCTCAGATACCCCGGTATCCCCGCTCCTTTCACGAATCCGTACTCCTTGTTTCCTCTCGCCTCTCTGATCCTCGTCCACCTTTCCTCCTCCTGCTTTGTCCTTTCCATCCTCACTAAGTCCTCGCCTTTCATCCCCCCCTCCTCCCATCTCCTCACTACCTCCTCCCCGTCCCATCCTTTTCCCTCGTGGAACTTCCTCCTCTCCTCCTCCCACCCCTCGCATCCCCTCACCATTCTCGCCCTCCTTTTTATTTCTCCCCAGCATCTTCTCGCCAGCTCCCCTCCCCCACCCTCTTCCAACTTTCTCTCATACCCCCATGCCCTCATGCCTGCTCTCGCCTCCAATGTTTCCCTTTGCAGTTCCTCCCTCACTGCATAGCCTGGCACCCTTCTAGTTACTCCCAACACCCATCTCAGATACCTGTCGTGAATCCTTTTCACCTCCTCTCTTCTTTCCCAGCCCCATATTTCCACCCCATATCCCAGCACCGGCCACACCATTCTGTCGAACAGCCACAGCCTTCTGCCCCAGTCCTTACCAAACTTCCTCTTTCCTATCCCCCACACCTGCCCCATCGCTTTCGCCGCCTTCTCTACTCTTTCCCCCACGTGGTCCTTCTGCCCTCCATCCGCCCGCACCACATACCCTAAGTATTTATAGTTCTTCACCTCCTCTATCTCCGTCCTCTTCCACCACCATTTCACCTTCTTTTTCCTACCTCCCCCTACCTTACATCTCATCACCTTCGTCTTCCCAGTGTTCACCTCTAGCCCTTTCCCCTCCAGGTATCTCTCCAATTTCCCTATCATTCCCTTCATCTCCTCTTCCCCTCTTGCCATCACTACTAGATCGTCCGCGTATGCCAGCGAAAACACCTTCTTCCCCCCTTCTAACTCTACCCCACCCCAACATCCCTTTTCTAGCTCCTCGTCCAAATCCGCCATCAGCAATGTGAAGAGAAGTGGACTCAACGGGCAACTTATGGAATAACAATACAATTGCATATTTCTAATTATCTTTTTACCAATTCAGCAACGCGTAAGGGGAAAGTGGATGCAGCGCTTCTCTAATACATGAAAGACATGACAGAGGACAGACGCTTGAGAAGAAGATCACAAGAGGCACGTCATCGGGAGAAGTTAAATGTCTTAAATGAATTGAAAGACATATTAAAACAAATGGGACCAGCGTAACTTAGAAGTAGTGTAATTATTATTCTTTTATTTTCGTTATTAATTTATCATATATTTTATTCAAATTTATTTCAAGTAGATATTCTAATGCGCATATATCAATTGAAACTTGTACTTATAGTAAAATGGGGTTCACCCGTGTGTATTAAAAATAAAGTCAAATAAAATAATATTTTTCCAATTCGGCGTGATAACTTCTGGGCATACACTTTCCGGATCTAATTTTTCCAGTCCATGATAATTTTACCTATTTGCTAGCGCAACTGTCAACAATCGTCGCTTAGCTATGCCTTTCTGTTCGGCTTGTTCATCAATATGACCAACCTGTATATTTTCAATACGGGGTTCAACAATTATGGGTACATCGATAAGATCACCACGTTGCAAACATATATTGCGGAGGATACGACAGACAATATCATATGGTGGTATTAGGTCTGTTCGCCTCATGGGGAGTGCATCCAGTAAACAACGAAATCGACTTTTTAGGAGAGCAAACGACCTTTCAATTATCATACGTGCTGAAGACAGGCATCGATTGAAATTCACTTCATCTTTCTGAAGAGGACCATTTTCCTTGTATGGCACCATTGTATGTTTTTGGAACGAATACGCACCATCACCAAGCAAGTGACTGTCTTCGGAAAATTTTTCTGCATTGCACAGCTCTTGAAATCCAGACAATCGAAAAACACGCATGTCATGTACTGATCGGGACTGACCTGTGTAGCAACGGATGAATTGCTTATCCGAATTACGAACAGCCTCGAAATAGGGATAGCAGATTATAAAATACGATATAATTGCTTTATCCATATTTACACATTAGTATTCGTTATCTATACCTGCAATTGAATGGAATGATTTCCCTTACGGCTGACATACGACTCCGGATGGTCTTTAGGTGCACCTATTCTAATGCGAGTGCCATCGATTGCTCCAATTACTTTAGGGAACCCATGTGATAAATTTAATTTGTTCCACGTCCGTTCAGCTTTATCCCTGGTGGGCTAGCTAATGAATTTAGCTACATGACGGTACAGAGCCTTTGTCAGTCTGAATGAAGCGCGCCAAGCAGTCGATATCCCTACATCAAATTTCGTAGATACGGATCCAAAACATTAAACACATTGGGGCCACACATCATTAAATAAAATTTAGGTAAGTTTCCTTGCAACACACAAATGCTTCACACCGGTTTTCTGACGTTCGAACCTTAATGGTTTTACACGGTTCGAATGTCCAACGGATCGAACGTTTTTCTGCCGTTTTGCGGCAAACCGTTCGTCGGGAACCGTTCGTCAATCATTTATCCAGTAAGTGCTTGAAATTTTTCAATTTTCAATTTTCATATTTAATGAATTTAAATGAATTAAATATATTAATAAATCATATTAAATATATTTGACGATATTGGGAGAGCTTTCAGAGTGTTGACGTGAGAATAGTGAGTGGAAGAATAAGTGCCGAGAATAACGAAAAACGGACAAGAAGGACCAAGGAGAGTGTAAGGAAGGGCGAAGGAAGTATTGCGAGAGCGTAGGGTGTGAAGTGAGGGGTGCGGGTGATACAAGAGAGGGTGATTAAAGAAGAAAAAGGAGGATCAGTGGAAAGTGACGTTAGGAAGGGAAAAACAGACGTAGGAACGAGAAAGAAGACGGATGGAAGAAGGTAGGATAGCGGCAGGCGGCATCGTGGGAGAAGATAGTGCACTAAACGCGCAGAGCGAGGCGCGAAGACCGACGGACGGTGACTTACGGACAGACGGTAACGTACCGACGGAAAGAAACGGACAGGGAACAAGAGAAGAAAAGGTGGAAAGCGGCTGGACAGGGAGAGAGAAGAAGAGGCAGTCCAACAAAAGCGAGTCAACTGCAAAGAGAAAGAGCGAACAGCACTGGCAGTCTCACAGAATACGTGAAGCGGAGGAGAGAGTCGGAGATATACCTGCGGACAGGGCTACCGTTTAAAAAGAGCCAGAAGATGCTGAGGTCGCCTGAAAAACAGGCAGGCAACGAGAGACAAGAGAAAAAGGCAAAAAGAAAGAGAGAGGTGGATAGCGGCAAAAGCAACGAGGGGGAAAAACGTAGAGGGGTCAGTAAAACAAATACTCAGCAGCATAATGAAAGAGCTGAAAGAGATTGAAGAAGAGAGGGTTAAGGACAGAATGGAAAGGAAAGAAGAGATAAGAAGTTTAAAAGCGGAGATCCTGCAGGAGATAGACGAGAAGATCAAAAAAGCCAAGGAGGACAGCAAGGAGGATGCAGCAAAGGAAAGAAAGAAACTGAGTGACAGAATGGAGAGGATAGAGAGAAAACGGGAGAAAAAGGAGGAGGAAATAAGAGCGATGATGCAGAGCATGGAGATACGTGCGTGCGAGAAAGAAATTGAGGGGAAAAGAGAAGAGGGAGGAGGGATAACAGAGAAGATTGAGAAGATAGAAGAGGGAATAGAAGATAGGATGAAGGAAATCAGAAAGCGCATGGAAATGAAAGAAAGAAAGGGACGGAATAATAATATAGTAATGAGAGCAGTAACGCTGAACGGTAAAGAAGCGAAGAGCGTCACGGAAGAAACGATAAAGGAACAGCTCAAAACCACATCAAAGGTGAAGATAGCGAAAGCACAGAAACTGAGGAGCGGAGAGGGAATAATAGTGGCGGAAATGGAAGACTGGGAGACAAAGAAGGAGGTGATAATGCGAAAAAATATGTTGGGAGGAACAAAGATATATATAGACGATGGCATGACGTGGGAAGAAAGAGAAATTAGTGAGGAGGATGAAGAAGGTGAGAGAAAGCGGGGGAAAAGCCAAAGTTGGATATAAGAAGATATGGATAGGGAACGAGTGCTGGTATTGGAGTGAAGAAAAAGAGAGACTGGAGAAAGGGGAGGAAAGAAGCAAGAGGAATTTTTAGAGACAGGGAGAAGTAAAAAGGACGAAAAGAATGAAGGGGAGAAGAAAACTAGGAGAAAAAGGTAGTTGAAAATAGGTTTGTGGAACATAGCGGGGTTGAGGAAAAAAGGGGACGATTTCTGGGACCAGGTCTTGCAATGGGATTACATAGTACTGATGGAAACATGGGTGGAAGAGATAAGCTGGGAGAAAGTGAGGAGAGAGCTGCCGAAGTACTACGTATGGGAGTACAAACCGTCGAAAATAATAGCAAAGAGAGGGAAAGGGATAGGAGGGACGATAACGAGGCTGAAGAAATATATGGCAGGAGAGAGCGGAATAGGAAGTGTAAATAAAGGGATAATGGAAAAAGAAATGATAATAGACGAAGAAAAATGGAGAATAATTATGGTATACATAAATGAAGATACAACGGAAAAATTGGAAGAGCTGAAGAAAATCACAGAAAAAGAGAGCATAAAGGAGAGGAAAGTAGTAATCGCAGGAGATTTTAATGCGTGGCTGGGAGAAGAAGGAGGTTGGATTGAAGGGGAGGGGGAGAAAGAGGAAAGAAAGAGAAAATCGAAGCATCAAAGATGCAACGATGAAGGCAGGAGATTGGCAAAATGGATAGAAGAAGAAGGGTAGAGATTGATGAATGGTACGAAGGAAGGAGATGAGGAGGGGGAATACACGTATGTAGAAGCGAGAGGAGAGTCGGTGATAGACTATGGGCTAGTGAATCAGGAGGCATGTGAGAGAGTAAAGAAATTAGAAGTGGGGGTAGGGGTGGAGTCGGAACACAACCCGATAGTAGTAACGATAGAGGAAAATGGAAAGGGGAAGAAAACAAAAAAAGAGAAGGTGAAGAAGAAGAAAGGATGGTATGGACCGGAAAGGGGGTCGATGAATATCAAAGAGGGATGGTGGGGAAAAGAATAGAAGTGACAGAGGTGAAAAAAATGACACAAGAGGTAGAGGAAATAATAAAGAAAGCAGCAAAGAAGATGAAAGTGAAGCAATGGGGAAACGAAGCAGAGAGAAACCAATGGTGGGAAGGAGAATGTGATAAAGGGAAAAAGGAGGCAAAAGAAGCGATGAAGAAATGGCGGAAGGGTGAAGGGGGGGGGGGGGGGCGAAAAATATAGAAGAAGACTGGAAGAGTTTAGGAAGACTTGTGAAGAGAGGAGAGAGGCAGAAAGGCAGAAATATATAAAGGAAGCACAGGAAGCAAATACAGAGAGTAAGGTGTGGAAAACAGTAAACAGGAAAAAAAAAGACTGGAGAAACGTGAATGACAGTATAGGGATGAAGGAATGGAGAGGACACTTCATGAAACTGTTGGTAGGAAGAGAGCAAAGAGGAGAATGGAGCGTCCGCCAAGAAGGCGAGAAAGAGGGAGGGGAGGACATATAAGGAGAGAAGGGAGTGCGGCAGGGATGTCCACTAAGCCCTCTACTATTCAATCTGTTTACGGCGAATTCGGAAGAAATCATGCGAAAAGGACAGGATGAAGGGATAATGGCGGGGAGAGAAAATATATGGTCAATGGCGTACGCGGACGACTTAGTTATGTTGGCGAAGGAGGAGGGGGAGATGCGAATGATGATGAGAGGGCTGGAGAGGTATATGCACAAGCGGGGTCTCGAGGTGAACACGGAGAGAACAAAGATAATACGATTCCGAAGAGGGAGAGGAAGGGTTAAGGAAACAATGTGGAAATGGAAAGGGGAAGAGGTGGAGGAAGTTGAGGAATTCAAATACTTAGGATATGTATTGCATAAAAGTGGAGGGCAGGAGAAGCAAATAGCGGACAGGGCGAAGAGGGGAATGATAGTAATAAAACAGGTATACGGAATGGGAAAAGGGAAGTTTCGAAGGAGCTGGAAGAGACGAATGAGACTGTTTGAGACACTAGTGGGAAGCGTGGTGATGTACGGTGCGGAAATCTGGGGGTGAAAAAAAGGGAGAAGATTGTAAGGATTCAAGAGAAATATATAAGATGGGTACTAGGACTGGACTGGTGCACACCAGGGTATATGGCGAGAGAACAGGCGAAGAGGAATAAGCTAAAAACAAAAGCGGGAGACAGAGCGATGAAATATGAAGAAAAGCTGAGGGAGGGAAAGGGAAGTGAGATTGCAAGCAGATGCTGAGAAGAGGTAAAGAGAGGAGAGAAGGAAAAAAGAACGCAGTGAGAGGAGGAGAGACAAAGGTTTTACCAAGAAAGAGGATATGCAGCGAAGGAGATTGAAAACAAATGGAAAAGGGGAGAAGAAATCAAGGAAACAGTAAAAACAAGAGACAGAGATATACAGGCAGAGGAGAGGGAGGGGAGGATAAGGGAAACAAGATATAACACAATGTATAGGGAAATAGCAGGAAATGAGGTGCCAGAAAATTTAGAAAAGGGAAAGAATGAAAAACAAATAAGAAGAATAGCAAGGTTCAGAATGGGGAAAGAGATGAGGAGAAGCAGATTCTGGTAGGAACAAGAAAAAAGAAGATGCAGGATGTGTGGTTTGGAGAAGAACTGGGAGCATGTATCGGAAAACTTCGTAGGAGGTAGCACAGAGAAGGGAGGGGAAAGAGCAAAGAAGATTCTAAAAGCAGATGGGAGTGGGAATAAATGGATGAGGAATTTTAGGGAGATAAGAGGAAAAAAGAAGGAGGAGGGATAAGAAAATAGAGGGAGGAGAGGAATAAAGGGAAGAGGGGAGTGAGAGGGAAAAGGCAGGAAACGTAAATAAAGAAAAGAAGTGTAAAGCCGGGCCGGCCATAAAGGATATTGTAAAGCCGAAAGGCGAAAGACAATTGAATAAATACATACATACATATTTAATATATTCAAGATATTCAATATATATTTGATATATTTTCATATTTAATATATTTAAAATACAATCCTCCGCAACCCGTATTTGTTGTGTTTTAATTAATGACTCGTCAGGACAGCGCCATGCTGAGCCTTGAATCGTGAGTTAAGATTAAGAGGATGGATGAATGAGTGATCGGGTTGATAAATGAAAACACACAATTCCGCGTGAAACCAAGCACTTGCTTAGGCATAAAAACCCCGCGAGTGGGGAAAAGCCCGAGCAAGCGTAGAATTTATTGAATAGAGCTGCATCTTGAAATTACAGAGGAGGGCAAATGCCCATACAAAGAATTTACAATGAAGCGGAACTGAATCCGATACTGATTTACTGAAAAACTTAAGCTAATTATCTGGCCAGATCGTCGCTACGGGAGCACTCTGACCTTACGTGAAGCATACACGCGCGCACGTCGTGGCGCCTTCGCCCGGGACACGCAGATCGGCGGTCGTGCAAGATATTCGACGACGCCTCAACAATGGCTGCCGCGTGCCCGACGTCTCGGGAATCGGTCTCTTACCGGCACACGCGTAGCAGCCCGACGATAGCCCCCGTGGTACCGCCAGAAGTGTCCCCGAGGGTGGAACACGTCGACTTTTCGGCCGTGAATCCACGCAACCCGGGGCAACCAAACCAACAACCACGTGTCCCGCGGCAGATCACGTCGACTTCTCGGCCGTGCATCCGCCCCGACGCGTACGCGCTCTTTCAACCTCTCCTTCACACTGCTGAACTACCACCGATAACGACCAAAAGGGTCCACACACCAGAACAATGAGATGACCTCGCTTCGCAATGATAATTACGAACAGCAGGAGAACCTTAGCAACGGATATCAACGGAAAACACTGACTTGATCGTTCGCACTCGTCAACGGGAGCGTCACCTCTGACAACCGTAATGGCTACTCTACCCAAGCGCACCGACCCTTTCTTCTTGCACGCATCCGGCCCGGCATGCCCTGCACGAGAATCGGCGACCCCCCACGAAGACCGCCGATTCACCCCGAACTCGCCATGACCGGCGTCTCAATCGTACCTCGGGCCCCGAACGCGCGCGTTCACTCGAACCTGACAGACCAAACACGAGTTGGCGCGGAAGCCACGAACACGTTGAGAAAACGTTTGTCAGACGTTTGTGTGTTGCAAGGGTTGCTACTCAAGAACCCAATTCTCTGTACCGAAAAGAATCTGGTGTAGCCAACATCCATATTGCTATCAACAATTGCTTTCCGCGTGATATAGGAAACCGCCCTAATCTGAGTGGTTGTCTCTTCAATTGTGGGCGGAGTAGGTCCAGCAGATACTCGAAAGTATCTGGCCGCATTCTGAAACAGATTATATTCAAGTCGGTAGAATATAGCAAATAGGCTCAAACAAACAGAATTCCTAATGACTTGATATTTCCCAACTTACCGAAAATGTGACTTGAAATGGTGTTTTGCATAAAGTGGAATGACATTTTCAACATAATTCAAATCCGTCTGGGCACTCTACTTCGTCGGTAATGCTTCAATACAAGTGTGAGAAATTCATTTTCATGATCAGAATTGCTTTCGCTAGAAGATTCCACTAATCTTTCAGCAACCAACAAGCCACCTGCGCAAATTCTCTGTACGGCGTCGGCCATTTTTACTGTTTGGTGTAACGGTCCGAATACGCTGCGACTCGCAACTCAAAGTAAAAACGGAACGCGGTCGGCAGTATACTGCGTGACGTCACGCTCGGCAGTACTGCAAGTATATTTCGGAATACACCCCAAATAAGTATTATAAACATTTCCTTCTATTAGTTGTCACATGTCGAATACTCCATAGTAAAGAACTGATGCTAAACCACAATGAATATTCAAAAACCTTATTAAAGTTTTTTTATTTGTTACCCTCGTTGTATGGTGAGAGAACGCAAGTTTTGAGCATGGATAATTTTATTCATTTACCGAACGACTTACTTAATTTAAGACTTTCACTCACAAGGAAACCTTTCGTACCCGAACTCGTCGATTTCGATGATCTTGATATATGTTGTAGAACATCGAAAAATGAGAGAAACGTATTTTTTCATATGTGCTCTTGAGCCCGTTTAGGGGGTAAAATCTACCCTCAAAGTTCACTCTTAAAAAGTCTTTTTGTGAAATATCTCTGCTAATTGGTATTCCGCGACGGAACCAATTGGAAAATGCTCTTTGCGGCGACGCAAAGGTACTAGACATCATTATGGCCACGGGGGTTGCAACCCCTATTTTTTGTCCTGGAAAAACCACATTTCTCGAAGATATTTTCGTTGTAGTGATTCGAATATTGACTTGAAAATTGAAAAATAAATATTCTGGGCGATGAAATGAAGTAAATAAGTTGACTTATTCAAGGATTTCGCGTTAACCACCCCCAAACACGGTTACCACCCCTTCAGACATTGGTCATCTGCAATAATGAAAAAAATGTTGTTCTCAAGAAAAATACGAATAAGATATGAATTGAGATATCGAATATCTTATATTTAAAGTCATTTATCACGAGGCAATAATTTCATCATAAAATGGATCACCTTGGTCAACATAAACTATAATTCGCGAGTGACTTTTTAATCCATCAATTCGTCTTTTCGTCCGATAATTTTTTACAATACTGTTTATCACCGATTATTCGTTTCGTAACTCATCGGTCGGGTATATATCGTGAAACTCCATGCTCGGGAATAAGTGTAGTCTTTTAGAAGCATTAAGTAGGTTTGTTCCTCCTTCCGGACTCAACAATGAGAATCAATCCTTTGACTGTTATACATTTATTATCCGCGGTTTTTCAAAATATTCAAAGACAAGATGGAACGGCCAATCATAGAGAAATGGAGTTAGCAGAATCGATTAAAGATATACTGATAAGTGCCACAAATGATTTCAATGACGTGGGTATGATTATTGGAGAAACATTACATTTTCAAGAACAGTACAAAGATCACGCAGCAAAAATAGTTGAAGATACAATACAGCATCATCTTCCTGATCCTGTTGAAGCACCAACAAATCATTATACAGAATGCTGTTCGTGGTAATCAAGAAGTTATCAACTTCGGAAAATCGTGTTTATATTATGTACGTATAAAAATACTCAAAATAGTTGAAACCAATTTGGTTTTTTCAAAGTAAAGTGCTCACAGGTCTCATTTTTGATTTTTTATTTCAACAATCATGGAAATCAGGTTCAGCTGCATATGCATTGACCCAGAAAACTTCAATACAAAGAACTAGAACTAATTCTATAGCGGATGAGTATTTTTCAAATTCCTGATTTGGAGTGTATTATTTTATAAATTCATGACAATAATTGTAATCTTCATAGGAATGTTTGAAACATAATGATTTCTTACACCAGCCGCATCGTATCATAGCAATATCATAGCCGCGGAATACCAATTAGAAGCAGAGATATATCGG
>CAXAKQ010000033.1:7500-15000 GCA_963969455.1 Arge pagana
ATTTACAAAACCCTTGGCCGTGTCACCTCTGCCTGCCGAGTCGTGGCCGCAGCATGTAGGGGTGACGCCGCGGCTCCGTTCCCGTAACCTCCGGTGAAACCGGCCGTGGATCATCCTGTTGCTGGTCGGTGGCTTCTTCGCTTGTCGAACCGGGCCGTATTTCTGAGACGTGGACCTTTGCGCGTTGTCCGTCCTTATTTATCCAATACGTAGAAGGTCCAGCGGCTTCCACGATCTCATACGGCCCTTCCCAGGGTGGCTGCAGGCCAGCGTGGAATCCCGCTGCAGCATTCGATAAGTGGTGTGTTCTGGTGAGGACGCGATCACCCGGCGCGTAGGTAGGCGGCGGCGGGCCTTGGGCGGAGTATCGCGCTTGATATTCCGCTTGACGTTGTCGGACGTCACGGATCCGTTCCTCGCGGATATGGTTACCGCCGCTGCGAGGACTCTTCCATTCACCGGGTCGGAGAATATTGGTTCCCAGCAGCATTTCACTGGGTGTCATTGACGTAGCCGCGTTTCGCCTACGCCGGCAATTGAACGCAATCTCACTCAGGTAGCGATCCCAAGTAGCCTGGTTTTCGCCTACCCGCAGCCTCAACCCCTTCTTTATTTCCTGGTTCCGACGCTCGGTAGGATTAGCCCGCGGGTGATAAGTGGCGGTGGTCCACGGCTGAGCCTTCCATCGCTGACAAGCCGCTTTCCACGTCTGACTCCGAAACTGTGGTCCGTTGACCGATAGGATAGCCCGTGGGTACCCCCAACGAGAGAAAACCTCGTTCTCTAACGTCCGTGTCACGTGTGGTCCCGTGGCGGAGGGTAGAGCAAAAATTTCGACCCACCGGGAAAACATATCGGTGACCACCAGGGCATACTGCTTACCCCGGGTACTCCGCGGGTACGGTCCCATGAGGTCGACGGCTACGAGATCCCATGGAGTGGTCGAACGGTGAGGTCGTAGATGGTGGACCCCCGGTTGACGTCGGGGCTTCGTTCGCTGGCACATTCCACACCGTTGAACATATCGTCGAACGTCATCCCGCAACCCGGGCCAATAAAAATGTCTTTGGACGTCAAGAAGCGTTTGGTCCACGCCGGGATGTCCGGCGAGCGGCGAGTCGTGGTACTCGTGTAGCACCCGATGCCGGACCGCCGCTGGCACTAGAAGACGTCGTCGTTCCCCAGCCTGGTGTACCAGTCCCCTCTGCGAGACGTGATACGATGGCAGCTCTGTGGGATCGCGTCGGCATTGGGCGACGATCTCTTGTGTTGCTGGATCGACCTGCTGCTCGCGGCTGACCTCGTCAAACAATGTATCCGGGATTTCCATGGCAGCCACGAATGGTTTCGTGGGCTGTGATTCTTCGCCCGGTCCGCCTGGTGGGAACATCGGCTCGATGTCCGGCTCGGGACTGATTGAGTCCGGCGACCCCGTTGGGTTGCGTGACATAGCATCCGGGAGTTCATTGTTTTTCCCTGGGCAATGTTCGACCGTAAAATCGAACTGCTCCAGCCACATCGACCAACGGTGAAGTTTGCTTTTTGTATCCTTCAAGCGGTGGAGCCAGGTCAGAATTTTACTGTCCGTGCGTAGGGTGAAGGGTGCGTCCTCTAGGTAGGCACGGTATTTTTTTATGGCCCAAATTACGGCTAAGCACTCCTGCTCATTGCAGTGGTACCGTCTCTCTCGGTCTTGGAATTTCGCACTCGCGTAGCTGATCACCCGCCGGCTACCCGAGTCGTCTTCCTGGTACAACACTGCCCCCATACCTATACCGCTGGCATCTGTTTGTAGTATCATTCGCCGCGTAGGATCGGGCCGTGATAGAGGCTCAAGATTCGCGAACGCCTGCTTCAGTCCGTCCAGCGCCGTCTGAGCCGCCGGAGTCCATTTGAATTTGCTCCGTTTGTTTAGGAGATCGGTGATGGGGCCGGCGAGATCCGCGAAGTGCGGAACATACTCGCGTAACCAGTTGCATGTCCCCAAGAGCTGTTGCAACTCCCGTCGGGTAGTCGGTGCAAGAGCTTCGGTGACGGCGCGCACGTGTTCCGGTTTAGCGCGATTGCCGGTGGACGAGATCACGTGGCCCAGGAATTCCAATTCCGTGTGGCCGAAACAACACTTCTCGACCGCGCAGGTGAGGTTGTATAACTCCAATCGCTCCAGTATTAGGGCGATGTGTCGAATATGGTCTTCCCAGGTGGTTGAAAAAATCAGGATGTCGTCCAGGTATACCCTGCAAAACTCCCAGAAGTGCCCCTGCAGTACCTCGGTCATGAACCGTTGGAAGGTACGCGGAGCCTCCTTGAGTCCGAACGGCATTACCCGAAATTGGTACGTTCGACCGTCCGGCGTCGTGAAGGCCGTATACTTCTTTGAACGCTCTTCCATCGGAATTTGCCAGTAGCCACTTTTCAGATCGATGGTCGAGAAAATGTGCGCGTTACCCGGTTCCTTTAGAGCGCTTTGCAGGTTGGGCATCCCCTGCGTGGTATCCTCCGTGGCTTCGTTGATCCGTCGGTAGTCCACGCAGAAGCGAACCTGCCCGTTCTTCTTCTTGGCGAGCACGATCGGAGAACTGTAGGCGGAGATCGTTGGTTCGATGACTCCCAACTCTAACATCTCCTTCACCTGTAGTCCAATCTGGGTCCGCTTAACCTCGGAGTACGAGCGTGAGGAAACCCGGATTGGCCGGTCGTGTTTCAACCGGATTTCGTGCTTGGCTCCGCGGGTTTGCTGCAACCCGACGTTGGTCGTCGAAAAAACCTTTGCATGACGGCTAATCACCTTCCGGAACGCGGGAAGGTGTTGCTGCGGGAACCCGTGTCGCAATGCTTTAAACCACTCTACTCGAGGTGCCTCGGGCCGGCCACGAGCATTGACGAGGTTCACGCAAAACCGTTCGTGCTTTCCGAGGAAGAGTTGCTCATTCGCGCGGTCGAAGACGACCTGCTGGTCGAGGATCCAACTGTCCCCCAAGATAGCTTCTGTACTGAGGGCGGGAGCGACTAGGAAGCGCGATGTCATTTTATGACCCTGTAGACTGAAGGTAACGTCCGCCTGGCCGCTAATTGTCAGCTCGGTCCCCTGTGCGGCAAGTTGGGCCGGTTCGGTTGCGGCTTCGATTGCGAGCCCGGGTGGCAGGTAGTCTGGGTGTATAAAATTGTCGGTAGCCGCGGTATCGAAAAGGGCGTCGACGCGGGTTCCATTGATATCGAGGGGGACCCGCGGTAGTGCTCTTCTGATAGCGACGTTTACTCGAGGCTGCGTGGCGCGGCGGTCGTCGCTGGGCCCGCCGCGGTTCCACCGTTTCCCTGTCGCTGGGTTGTGAGTACGGGACAATCCCGGTGAAAATGCCGTTCAGGGCAATGCCAACACGCCGGTAGTGCCGGCTTTGGCGTAGCTGAGGGCCCTGGAGGTCTGACTGGTCGTTGTTCCAGGGGTCGTGTCCGAGATTTCGCGTTGGCGGCTTCATCGTCCTGCTCCACGATCATGGCCGCGTTGACCAAGTCGGTATAGGTGTTTAGGGAGATGAATCGAAGGGCTCGCTTGATGCTCAGCCGTAGGTGATCCCGTAGCAGTCTGACCAATTCCTGCTCGCCCATGGTCGGCTCGATGCGTTGGGCCAGCAGGTACTGCTGTTAAAGGAACACGGCCGTGTTCTCCCTTTCTCCCTGTTCCCGCGAGAAGAGTTGGGCTCGGAGTCTGCTGAGTGACTCATCCCCGCAATACCGGTTCCTCACGAGTTGCTTGAACTGGTCCCAGCCGAATGAGGCGGCCTGGAAGGGCTGCCACCACTTCAGCGCGTCCCCCTTGAGGGCCCGCGTGGCGAGGTTCGTCCACTGCTCTTCGTCATATCCGTGCCTCGCCAGATAGGCCTCCACACGGTCCAGCCATTTCTCGGGGTCTTCGTGTGACAACCCCGAAAATTCCGGCGTTACGTGTTTACGCGTAACGGAGGTCAGGAGCGCTAGGAGTTCGTTGGTGCCGGTTACTTGGGGTGGCTCGGCCATGGCGCTGCGTCGCTGTGGGCTGATCGGCGAGACTATCCGCGTCCGAGTGGTTGACTGCCCGGTCCGGTCCGCTGACCGGTGGGGTGGTCGTTCGTCGTCTTCTGTTCCGGCTTCGTTGGTGGAGGTGCTGGGCGCCACCGGGTTATTTTTGACACTCCCGGAAGTGTGTTTGGTTGAGCGCGTCCTCGGCGATCTAGCAGGTCCCGTAGGCGTCCGGTGCGGCCGCATGCTCAGTCGGCAGTTGCTGGGTCCTGGTGCTCGCTGCAGCCAAAGATTAAATCACTTGGCCCCACGTTGGGCGCCAAAAATTGTTACGCGGCCACTCCGCGTACGGGACCCTCGAGGATGATTCGGGATGGGGGGAAGGAGGGGGCGTTTCCGCGCACAATCCTCCGGCAGGTAGGGACGGAGACGAGCGTTTCCGCACACGATTCTCCGGGGTGCGGAAGGATGGAGGGGGCGTTTCCGCACACAGTCCTCCGGGTGGTGAAGGAAGGAGGGGGCGTTTCCGCGCGCAATCCTCCGGGCAGTTAGGGACGGAGACGAGCGTTTCCGCACACGATTCTCCGGGATGGGGAAGAGTGGAGGGGGCGTTTCCGCGCACAATCCTCCGGAGCGGTAGGGACGGAGACGAGCGTTTCCGCACACGATTCTCCGGGATGGGGAAGAGTGGAGGGGGCGTTTCCGCGCACAATCCTCCGGAGCGGTAGGGACGGAGACGAGCGTTTCCGCACACGATTCTCCGGGATGGGGAAGAGTGGAGGGGGCGTTTCCGCGCACAATCCTCCGGAGCGGTAGGGACGGAGACGAGCGTTTCCGCACACGATTCTCCGGGATGGGGAAGAGTGGAGGGGGCGTTTCCGCGCACAATCCTCCGGAGCGGTTAGGGACGGAGACGAGCGTTTCCGCACACGATTCTCCGGGATGGGGAAGAGTGGAGGGAGCGTTTCCGCGCACAATCCTCCGGAGCGGTAGGGACGGAGACGAGCGTTTCCGCACACGATTCTCCGGGATACGGAAGGGGGAAGAGTGGAGGGGGCGTTTCCGCGCACAATCCTCCGGAGCGGTAGGGACGGAGACGAGCGTTTCCGCACACGATTCTCCGGGATGGGGAAGAGTGGAGGGGGCGTTTCCACGCACAATCCTCCGGAGCGGTAGGGACGGAGACGAGCGTTTCCGCACACGATTCTCCGGGATGGGGAAGAGTGGAGGGGGCGTTTCCGCGCACAATCCTCCGTAGTAGCTGAGGAGGGGAAGTTCGGCGAGGGAGTCCAGGGTCCCAGACGTGTACCTCGACCGATGGTGGTGGTGAGCGGAATAGGTTGTTCTGGGAGCTGCTGCTCCAGAATACTAGACCGGTGTCGTTCGACTGAGTCTTTATTCCCGACTGACTTTTGGGTCCCAGCGCGGCCCCTTTTATACCCGCCAGGACCGGGATGCTGGTGGGGGGGACTCTGCTCCTTGGCCTATAGTTTCCGGATAGGGTCGCGTCCCTCCTATCCCGGGGTTTATGGATCTCGTCAGCCGAGCCAAGAGTAGTGCTTCTTGCTCGGCTGTACCCCTGATCCGACCGGTACTCGCGGCGCGGATGGTAGGCTAGGAGCAGGTAGTCCGAACAAGGGTCTGGGGGCACAGCAGGGGTGCTGTGCGTACAACAACACTAACAACAACAACCACACTAACAAAAACAACCACACTAACAACAACAGCCACACTAACAACAACAACCACACTAACAACAACAACCACACTAACAACAACAACCACACTAACAACAACAACCACACTAACAACAACAACCACACTAACAACAACAACCACACTAACAACAACAACCACACTAACAACAACAACCACACTAACAACAACAACCACACTAACAACAACAACCACACTAACAACAACAACCACACTAACAACAACAACCACACTAACAACAACAACCACACTAACAACAACAACCACACTTACAACAACAACCACACTAACAACAACAACCACACTAACAACAACAACCACACTAACAACAACAACCACACTAACAACAACAACCACACTAACAACAACAACCACACTAACAACAACAACCACACTAACAACAACAACCACACTAACAACAACAACCACACTAACAACACAACCACACTAACAACAACAACCACACTAACAACAACAACCACACTAACAACAACAACCACACTAACAACAACAACCACACTAACAACAACAACCACACTAACAACAACAACTACACTAACAACAACAACCACACTAACAACAACAACCACACTAACAACAACAACCACACTAACAACAACAACCACACTAACAACAACAACCACACTAACAACAACAACCACACTAACAACAACAACCACACTAACAACAACAACCACACTAACAACAACAACCACACTAACAACAACAACCACACCAACAACAACAACCACACAAACAACAACAACCACACAAACAACAACAACCACACTAACAAAAACAACCACACTAACAACAACAACCACACTAACAACAACAACCACACTAACAACAACAACTACACTAACAACAACAACCACACTAACAACAACAACCACACTAACAACAACAACCACACTAACAACAACAACCACACTAACAACAACAACCACACTAACAACAACAACCACACTAACAACAACAACCACACTAACAACAACAACTACACTAACAACAACAACCACACCAACAACAACAACCACACTAACAACAACAACCACACTAACAACAACAACCACACTAACAACAACAACCACGCTAACAACAACAACCACGCTAACAACAACAACCATACTAACAACAACAACCACGCTAACAACAACAACCACGCTAACAAGAACAACCACACTAACAACAACAACCACACTAATAACAACAACCACACTAACAACAACAACCACACTAACAACAACAACCACACTAACAACAACAACCACACCAACAACAACAAGCACGCTAACAACAACAACCACACTAACAACAACAACCACACTGACAACAACAACCACACTAACAACAACAACCACACTAACAACAACAACCACACTAACAACAACAACCACACTAACAACAACAACCACACTAACAACAACAACCACACTAACAACAACAACCACACTAACAACAACAACCACACTAACAACAACAACCACACTAACAACAACAACCACACTAACAACAACAACTACACTAACAACAACAACCACACTAACAACAACAACCACACTAACAACAACAACCACACTAACAACAACAACCACACTAACAACAACAACCACACTAACAACAACAACCACACTAACAACAACAAACACACTAACAACAACAACCACACTAACAACCACAACCACACTAACAACAACAACCACACTAACAACAACAACCACACTAACAACAACAACCACACTAACAACAACAATCACACTAACAACAACAACCACACTAACAACA
>CAXAKQ010000033.1:20000-35000 GCA_963969455.1 Arge pagana
AACAACAACACCACCAACAACAACACCACCACCAACAACAACACCACCACCAACAACAACACCACCACCAACAACAACACCACCACCAACAACAACACCACCACCAACAACAACACCACCACCAACAACAACACCACCACCAACAACAACACCACCACCAACCACAACACCACCACCAACAACAACACCACCACCAACAACAACACCGCCGACAACCACAACACCGCCACCAACAACAACACCACCACCAACAACAACACCACCAACAACAACAACACCACCACCAACAACAACACCACCACCAACAACAACACCACCACCAACAACAACACTACCACCAACAACAACACCACCACCAACAACAACACCACCACCAACAACAACACCACCACTACCAACAACACCACCACCAACAACAACACCACCACCAACAACAACACCACCACCAACAACAACACCACCACCAACAACAACACCACCACCACCAACAACAACACCACCAACAACAACACCACCACCAACAACAACACCACCAGCAACAACAACACCACCACCAACAACAACACCACCACCAACAACAACACCACCACCAACAACAACACCACCACCAACAACAACACCACCACCAACAACAACACCACCACCAACCAAAACACCACCACCAACAACAACACCACCACCAACAACAACACCACCACCAACAACAACACCACCACCAACAACAACACCACTACCAACAACACCACCACCAACAACAACACCACCACCAACAACAACACCACCACCAACAACAACACCACCACCAACAACAACAACACCACCAACAACAACACCACCACCAACAACAACACCACCACCAACAACAACACCACCACCAACAACAACACCACCAACAACAACAACACCACCAACAACAACACCACCACCAACAACAACACCACCACCAACAACAACACCACCACCAACAACAACACCACCACCAACAACAACACCACCACCAACAACAACACCACCACCAACCACAACACCACCACCAACAACAACACCGCCACCAACAACAACACCGCCACCAACAACAACACCGCCACCAACAACAACACCACCACCAACAACAACACCACCACCAACAACAACACCACCACCAACAACAACACCACCACCAACAACAACACCACCACCAACAACAACACCACCACCAACAACAACACCACCACCAACAACAACACCACCACCAACAACAACACCACCACCAACAACAACACCACCACCAACAACAACACCACCACCAACAACAACACCACCAGCAACAACAACACCACCACCAACAACAACACCACCACCAACAACAACACCACCACCAACAACAACACCACCACCAACAACAACACCACCACCAACAACAACACCACCACCAACAACAACACCACCACCAACAACAACACCACCACCAACAACAACACCACCACCAACAACAACACCACCACCAACAACAACACCACCACCAACAACAACAACACCACCAACAACAACACCACCACCAACAACAACACCACCACCAACAACAACACCACCACCAACAACAACACCACCACCATCAACAACACCACCACCAACAACAACACCACCACCAACAACAACACCACCACCAACAACAACACCACCACCAACAACAACACCACCACCAACAACAACACCACCACCAACAACAACACCACCACCAACAACAACACCACCACCAACAACGACACCACCACCAACAACAACACCACCACCAACAACAACACCACCACCAACAACAACACCACCACCAACAACAACACCACCACTAACAACAACACCACCACCAACAACAACACCACCACCAACAACAACACCACCACCAACAACAACACCACCACCAACAACAACACCACCACCAACAACACCACCACCACCAACAACACCACCACCAACAACAACACCACCACCACCAACAACACCACCACCACCAACAACACCACCACCAACAACAACAACACCACCAACAACAACACCACCACCAACAACAACACCACCACCAACAACAACACCACCACCAACAACAACACCACCAACAACAACACCACCACCAACAACAACACCACCACCAACAACAACACCACCAGCAACAACAACACCACCACCAACAACAACACCACCACCAACAACAACACCACCACCAACAACAACACCACCACCAACAACAACACCACCACCAACAACAACACCACCACCAACCACAACACCACCACCAACAACAACACCACCACCAACAACAACACCGCCAACAACAACAACACCGCCACCAACAACAACACCACCACCAACAACAACACCACCACCAACAACAACATCACCACCAACAACAACACCACCACCAACAACAACACCACCACCAACAACAACATTACCACCAACAACAACACCACCACCAACAACAACACCACCACCAACAACAACACCACCACCAACAACAACACCACCGCCAACAACAACACCACCACCAACAACAACACCACCACCAACAACAACACCACCACCAACAACAACACCACCACCAACAACAACACCACCACCAACAACAACACCACCACCAACAACACCACCACCAACAACAACCTCACCACCAACAACAACACCACCACCAACAACAACACCACTACCAACAACAACACCACCACCAACAACAACACCACCACCAACAACAACACCACCACCAACAACAACACCACCACCAACAACAACACCACCACCAACACCAACACCACCACCAACAACAACACCACCACCAACAACAACACCACCAACAACAACAACAAAACCACCAACAACAACACCACCACCAACAACAACACCACCACCAACAACAACACCATCACCAACAACAACAACATCACCACCAACAACAACACCACCACCAACAACAACACCACCACCAACAACAACACCACCACCAACAACAACACCACAACCAACAACAACACCACCACCAACAACAACACCACCACCAACAACAACACCACCACCAACAACAACACCACCATTAACAACAACACCACCACCAACAACAACACCACCACCAACAACAACACCACCACCAACAACAACACCACCACCAACACCAACACCACCACCAACAACAACACCACCACCAACAACAACACCACCACTAACAACAAAACCACCACCAACAACAACACCACCACCAACAACAACACCACCACCAACAACAACACCACCACCACCAACAACACCACCACCAACGACAACACCACCACCAACAACAACACCGTCACCAACAACAACACCACCACCAACAACAACACCACCACCAACAACAACACCACCACCAACAACAACACCATCACCAACAACAACACTACCACCAACAACAACACCACCACCAACAACAACACCACCACCAACAACAACACCACCACCAACAACAACGCCACCACCAACAACAACACCACCACCAACAACAACACCACCACCAACAACAACACCACCACCAACAACAACACCACCACCAACAACAACACCACCACCAACAACAACACCACCACCAACAACAACACCACCACCAACAACAACACCACCACCAACAACAACACCACCACCAACAACAACACCACCACCAACAACAACACCACCAACAACAACAACACCACCACCAACAACAACACCACCACCAACAACAACACCACCACCAACAACAACACCACCACCAACAACAACACCACCACCAACAACAACACCACCACCAACAACAACCCCACCACCAACAACAACACCACCACCAACAACAACACCACCACCAACAACAACACCACCACCAACAACAACACCACCACCAACAACAACACCACCACCAACAACAACACCACCACCAACAACAACACCACCACCAACAACAACACCACCACCAACAACAACACCACCACCAACAACAACACCACCACCAACAACAACACCACCACCAACAACAACACCACCACCAACAACAACACCACCAACAACAACACCACCACCAACAACAACACCACCAGCAACAACAACACCACCACCAACAACAACACCACCACCAACAACAACACCACCACCAACAACAACACCACCACCAACAACAACACCACCACCAACAACAACACCACCACCAACCACAACACCACCACCAACAACAACACCACCACCAACAACAACACCGCCAACAACAACAACACCGCCAACAACAACACCACCACCAACAACAACACCACCACCAACAACAACAACACCACCAACAACAACACCACCACCAACAACAACACCACCACCAACAACAACACCACCACCAACAACAACACCACCAACAACAACAACACCACCAACAACAACACCACCACCAACAACAACACCACCACCAACAACAACACCACCACCAACAACAACACCACCACCAACAACAACACCACCACCAACAACAACACCACCACCAACCACAACACCACCACCAACAACAACACCGCCACCAACAACAACACCGCCACCAACAACAACACCGCCACCAACAACAACACCGCCACCAACAACAACACCACCACCAACAACAACACCACCACCAACAACAACACCACCACCAACAACAACACCACCACCAACAACAACACCACCACCAACAACAACACCACCACCAACAACAACACCACCACCAACAACAACACCACCACCAACAACAACACCACCACCAACAACAACACCACCACCAACAACAACACCACCAGCAACAACAACACCACCACCAACAACAACACCACCACCAACAACAACACCACCACCGACAACAACACCACCAACAACAACAACACCACCACCAACAACAACACCACCACCAACAACAACACTACCACCAACAACAACACCACCACCAACAACAACACCACCACCAACAACAACACCACCACCAACAACAACACCACCACCAACAACAACAACACCACCAACAACAACACCACCACCAACAACAACACCACCACCAACAACAACACCACCACCAACAACAACACCACCACCATTAACAACACCACCACCAACAACAACACCACCACCAACAACAACACCACCACCAACAACAACACCACCACCAACAACAACACCACCACCAACAACAACACCACCACCAACAACAACACCACCACCAACAACAACACCACCACCAACAACGACACCACCACCAACAACAACACCACCACCAACAACAACACCACCACCAACAACAACACCACCACCAACAACAACACCACCACTAACAACAACACCACCACCAACAACAACACCACCACCAACAACAACACCACCACCAACAACAACACCACCACCAACAACAACACCACCACCAACAACACCACCAGCACCAACAACACCACCACCAACAACAACACCACCACCACCAACAACACCACCACCACCAACAACACCACCACCAACAACAACAACACCACCAACAACAACACCACCACCAACAACAACACCACCACCAACAACAACACCACCACCAACAACAACACCACCAACAACAACACCACCACCAACAACAACACCACCACCAACAACAACACCACCACCAACAACAACACCAACACCAACAACAACACCACCACCAACAACAACACCACCACCAACAACAACACCACCACCAACAACAACACCACCACCAACCACAACACCACCACCAACAACAACACCACCACCAACAACAACACCGCCAACAACAACAACACCGCCACCAACAACAACACCGCCACCAACAACAACACCACCACCAACAACAACACCACCACCAACAACAACACCACTACCAACAACAACACCACCACCAACAACAACACCACCACCAACAACAACACCACCACCAACAACAACACCACCACCAACAACAACACCACCACCAACACCAACACCACCACCAACAACAACACCACCACCAACAACAACACCACCAACAACAACAACAAAACCACCAACAACAACACCACCACCAACAACAACACCACCACCAACAACAACACCGCCACCAACAACAACACCACCAACAACAACAACACCACCACCACCAACAACACCACCACCAACAACAACACCACCACCAACAACAACACCACCACCAACGACAACACCACCACCAACAACAACACCACCACCAACAACAACACCACCACCAACAACAACACCACCACCAACAACAACACCACCACCAACAACAACACCACCACCAACAACAACACCACCACCAACAACAACACCACCACCAACAACAACACCACCACCAACAACAACAACACCACCACCAACAACAACACCACCACCAACAACAACACCACCAACAACAACAACACCACCACCAACAACAACACCACCACCAACAACAACACCACCACCAACAACAACACCACCACCAACAACAACACCACCAACAACAACAACACCACCACCAACAACAACACCACCACCAACAACAACACCACCACCAACAACAACACCACCACCAACAACAACACCACCACCAACAACAACACCACCACCAACAACAACCCCACCACCAACAACAACACCACCACCAACAACAACACCACCACCAACAACAACACCACCAACAACAACAACACCACCACCAACAACAACACCACCACCAACAACAACACCACCACCAACAACAACACCACCACCAACAACAACACCACCACCAACAACAACACCACCACCAACAACAACACCACCACCAACAACAACACCACCACCAACAACAACACCACCACCAACAACAACACCACCAACAACAACACCACCACCAACAACAACACCACCAGCAACAACAACACCACCACCAACAACAACACCACCACCAACAACAACACCACCACCAACAACAACACCACCACCAACAACAACACCACCACCAACAACAACACCACCACCAACCACAACACCACCACCAACAACAACACCACCACCAACAACAACACCGCCAACAACAACAACACCGCCACCAACAACAACACCACCACCAACAACAACACCACCACCAACAACAACATCACCACCAACAACAACACCACCACCAACAACAACACCACCACCAACAACAACATTACCACCAACAACAACACCACCACCAACAACAACACCACCACCAACAACAACACCACCACCAACAACAACACCACCGCCAACAACAACACCACCACCAACAACAACACCACCACCAACAACAACACCACCACCAACAACAACACCACCACCAACAACAACACCACCACCAACAACACCACCACCAACAACAACCTCACCACCAACAACAACACCACCACCAACAACAACACCACTACCAACAACAACACCACCACCAACAACAACACCACCACCAACAACAACACCACCACCAACAACAACACCACCACCAACAACAACACCACCACCAACACCAACACCACCACCAACAACAACACCACCACCAACAACAACACCACCAACAACAACAACAAAACCACCAACAACAACACCACCACCAACAACAACACCACCACCAACAACAACACCACCACCAACAACAACAACATCACCACCAACAACAACACCACCACCAACAACAACACCACCACCAACAACAACACCACCACCAACAACAACACCACCACCAACAACAACACCACCACCAACAACAACACCACCACCAACAACAACACCACCACCAACAACAACACCACCATTAACAACAACACCACCACCAACAACAACACCACCACCAACAACAACACCACCACCAACAACAACACCACCACCAACACCAACACCACCACCAACAACAACACCACCACCAACAACAACACCACCACTAACAACAAAACCACCACCAACAACAACACCACCACCAACAACAACACCACCACCAACAACAACACCACCACCACCAACAACACCACCACCAACGACAACACCACCACCAACAACAACACCGTCACCAACAACAACACCACCACCAACAACAACACCACCACCAACAACAACACCACCACCAACAACAACACCATCACCAACAACAACACTACCACCAACAACAACACCACCACCAACAACAACACCACCACCAACAACAACACCACCACCAACAACAACGCCACCACCAACAACAACACCACCACCAACAACAACACCACCACCAACAACAACACCACCACCAACAACAACACAACCACCAACAACAACACCACCACCAACAACGACACCACCACCAACAACAACACCACCACCAACAACAACACCACCACCAACAACAACACCACCACCAACAACAACACCACCACCAACAACAACACCACCAACAACAACAACACCACCACCAACAACAACACCACCACCAACAACAACACCACCACCAACAACAACACCACCACCAACAACAACACCACCACCAACAACAACACCACCACCAACAACAACCCCACCACCAACAACAACACCACCACCAACAACAACACCACCACCAACAACAACACCACCACCAACAACAACACCACCACCAACAACAACACCACCACCAACAACAACACCACCACCAACAACAACACCACCACCAACAACAACACCACCACCAACAACAACACCACCACCAACAACAACACCACCACCAACAACAACACCACCACCAACAACAACACCACCACCAACAACAACACCACCAACAACAACACCACCACCAACAACAACACCACCAGCAACAACAACACCACCACCAACAACAACACCACCACCAACAACAACACCACCACCAACAACAACACCACCACCAACAACAACACCACCACCAACAACAACACCACCACCAACCACAACACCACCACCAACAACAACACCACCACCAACAACAACACCGCCAACAACAACAACACCGCCACCAACAACAACACCACCACCAACAACAACACCACCACCAACAACAACATCACCACCAACAACAACACCACCACCAACAACAACACCACCACCAACAACAACATTACCACCAACAACAACACCACCACCAACAACAACACCACCACCAACAACAACACCACCACCAACAACAACACCACCGCCAACAACAACACCACCACCAACAACAACACCACCACCAACAACAACACCACCACCAACAACAACACCACCACCAACAACAACACCACCACCAACAACAACACCACCACCAACAACACCACCACCAACAACAACCTCACCACCAACAACAACACCACCACCAACAACAACACCACTACCAACAACAACACCACCACCAACAACAACACCACCACCAACAACAACACCACCACCAACAACAATACCACCACCAACAACAACACCACCACCAACACCAACACCACCACCAACAACAACACCACCACCAACAACAACACCACCAACAACAACAACAAAACCACCAACAACAACACCACCACCAACAACAACACCACCACCAACAACAACACCACCACCAACAACAACAACATCACCACCAACAACAACACCACCACCAACAACAACACCACCACCAACAACAACACCACCACCAACAACAACACCACCACCAACAACAACACCACCACCAACAACAACACCACCACCAACAACAACACCACCACCAACAACAACACCACCATTAACAACAACACCACCACCAACAACAACACCACCACCAACAACAACACCACCACCAACAACAACACCACCACCAACACCAACACCACCACCAACAACAACACCACCACCAACAACAACACCACCACTAACAACAAAACCACCACCAACAACAACACCACCACCAACAACAACACCACCACCAACAACAACACCACCACCACCAACAACACCACCACCAACGACAACACCACCACCAACAACAACACCGTCACCAACAACAACACCACCACCAACAACAACACCACCACCAACAACAACACCACCACCAACAACAACACCATCACCAACAACAACACTACCACCAACAACAACACCACCACCAACAACAACACCACCACCAACAACAACACCACCACCAACAACAACGCCACCACCAACAACAACACCACCACCAACAACAACACCACCACCAACAACAACACCACCACCAACAACAACACCACCACCAACAACAACACCACCACCAACAACAACACCACCACCAACAACAACACCACCACCAACAACAACACCACCACCAACAACGACACCACCACCAACAACAACACCACCACCAACAACAACACCACCACCAACAACAACACCACCACCAACAACAACACCACCACTAACAACAACACCACCACCAACAACAACACCACCACCAACAACAACACCACCACCAACAACAACACCACCACCAACAACAACACCACCACCAACAACACCACCACCACCAACAACACCACCACCAACAACAACACCACCACCACCAACAACACCACCACCACCAACAACACCACCACCAACAACAACAACACCACCAACAACAACACCACCACCAACAACAACACCACCACCAACAACAACACCACCACCAACAACAACACCACCAACAACAACACCACCACCAACAACAACACCACCACCAACAACAACACCACCACCAACAACAACACCAACACCAACAACAACACCACCACCAACAACAACACCACCACCAACAACAACACCACCACCAACAACAACACCACCACCAACCACAACACCACCACCAACAACAACACCACCACCAACAACAACACCGCCAACAACAACAACACCGCCACCAACAACAACACCACCACCAACAACAACACCACCAACAACAACAACACCACCACCAACAACAACACCACCAGCAACAACAACACCACCACCAACAACAACACCACCACCAACAACAACACCACCACCAACAACAACACCACCACCAACAACAACACCACCACCAACAACAACACCACCACCAACAACCACCACCAACGACAACACCACCACCAACAACAACACCACCACCAACAACAACACCACCACCAACAACAACACCACCACCAACAACAACACCACCACCAACAACAACACCACCACCAACAACAACACCACCACCAACAACAACACCACCACCAACAACAACACCACCACCAACAACAACACCACCACCAACAACAACACCACCACCAACAACAACACCACCACCAACAACAACACCACCACCAACAACAACCACCACCAACAACAACACCACCACCAACAACAACACCACCACCAACAACAACACCACCAACAACAACAACACCACCACCAACAACAACACCAGCACCAACAACAACACCACCACCAACAACAACACCACCACCAACAACAACACCACCACCAACAACAACACCACCACCAACAACAACACCACCACCAACAACAACAACACCACCAACAACAACACCACCACCAACAACAACACCACCACCAACAACAACACCACCACCAACAACAACACCACCACCAACAACAACACCACCACCAACAACAACACCACCACCAACCACAACACCACCACCAACAACAACACCGCCACCAACAACAACACCGCCACCAACAACAACACCGCCACCAACAACAACACCACCACCAACAACAACACCACCACCAACAACAACACCACCACCAACAACAACACCACCACCAACAACAACACCACCACCACACAACAACACCACCACCAACAACAACACCACCACCAACAACAACACCACCACCAACAACAACACCACCACCAACAACAACACCACCACCAACAACAACACCACCACCAACAACAACACCACCAGCAACAACAACACCACCACCAACAACAACACCACCACCAACAACAACACCACCACCAACAACAACACCACCACCAACAACAACACCACCACCAACAACAACACCACCACCAACAACAACACCACCACCAACAACAACACCACCACCAACAACAACACCACCACCAACAACAACACCACCACCAACAACAACACCACCACCAACAACAACAACACCACCAACAACAACACCACCACCAACAACAACACCACCACCAACAACAACACCACCACCAACAACAACACCACCACCATTAACAACACCACCACCAACAACAACACCACCACCAACAACAACACCACCACCAACAACAACACCACCACCAACAACAACACCACCACCAACAACAACACCACCACCAACAACAACACCACCACCAACAACAACACCACCACCAACAACGACACCACCACCAACAACAACACCACCACCAACAACAACACCACCACCAACAACAACACCACCACCAACAACAACACCACCACTAACAACAACACCACCACCAACAACAACACCACCACCAACAACAACACCACCACCAACAACAACACCACCACCAACAACAACACCACCACCAACAACACCACCACCACCAACAACACCACCACCAACAACAACACCACCACCACCAACAACCACCACCACCAACAACACCACCACCAACAACAACAACACCACCAACAACAACACCACCACCAACAACAACACCACCACCAACAACAACACCACCACCAACAACAACACCACCAACAACAACACCACCACCAACAACAACACCACCACCAACAACAACACCACCACCAACAACAACACCAACACCAACAACAACACCACCACCAACAACAACACCACCACCAACAACAACACCACCACCAACAACAACACCACCACCAACCACAACACCACCACCAACAACAACACCACCACCAACAACAACACCGCCAACAACAACAACACCGCCACCAACAACAACACCACCACCAACAACAACACCACCAACAACAACAACACCACCACCAACAACAACACCACTAGCAACAACAACACCACCACCACCAACAACACCACCACCAACAACAACACCACCACCAACAACAACACCACCACCACCAACAACACCACCACCAACAACAACACCACCACCAACAACAACACCACCACCAACGACAACACCACCACCAACAACAACACCACCACCAACAACAACACCACCACCAACAACAACACCACCACCAACAACAACACCACCACCAACAACAACACCACCACCAACAACAACACCACCACCAACAACAACACCACCACCAACAACAACAACACCACCAACAACAACACCACCACCAACAACAACACCACCACCAACAACAACACCACCACCAACAACAACACCACCACCAACAACAACACCACCACCAACAACAACACCACCACCAACAACAACACCACCACCAACAACAACACCACCAACAACAACAACACCACCACCAACAACAACACCACCACCAACAACAACACCACCACCAACAACAACACCACCACCAACAACAACACCACCACCAACAACAACACCACCACCAACAACAACCCCACCACCAACAACAACACCACCACCAACAACAACACCACCACCAACAACAACACCACCACCAACAACAACACCACCACCAACAACAACACCACCACCAACAACAACACCACCACCAACAACAACACCACCACCAACAACAACACCACCACCAACAACAACACCACCACCAACAACAACACCACCACCAACAACAACACCACCACCAACAACAACACCACCACCAACAACAACACCACCACCAACAACAACACCACCACCAACAACAACACCACCAACAACAACACCACAACCAACAACAACACCACCAGCAACAACAACACCACCACCAACAACAACACCACCACCAACAACAACACCACCACCAACAACAACACCACCACCAACAACAACACCACCACCAACAACAACACCACCACCACCACAACACCACCACCAACAACAACACCACCACCAACAACAACACCGCCAACAACAACAACACCGCCACCAACAACACACACCACCAACAACAACACCACCGCCAACAACAACATCACCACCAACAACAACACCACCACCAACAACAACACCACCACCAACAACAACATTACCACCAACAACAACACCACCACCAACAACAACACCACCACCAACAACAACACCACCACCAACAACAACACCACCGCCAACAACAACACCACCACCAACAACAACACCACCACCAACAACAACACCACCACCAACAACAACACCACCACCAACAACAACACCACCACCAACAACAACACCACCACCAACAACACCACCACCAACAACAACCTCACCACCAACAACAACACCACCACCAACAACAACACCACTACCAACAACAACACCACCACCAACAACAACACCACCACCAACAACAACACCACCACCAACAACAACACCACCACCAACAACAACACCACCACCAACACCAACACCACCACCAACAACAACACCACCACCAACAACAACACCACCAACAACAACAAAACCACCAACAACAACACCACCACCAACAACAACACCACCACCAACAACAACACCACCACCAACAACAACAACATCACCACCAACAACAACACCACCACCAACAACAACACCACCACCAACAACAACACCACCACCAACAACAACACCACCACCAACAACAACACCACCACCAACAACAACACCACTACCAACAACAACACCACCACCAACAACAACACCACCATTAACAACAACACCACCACCAACAACAACACCACCACCAACAACAACACCACCACCAACAACAACACCACCACCAACACCAACACCACCACCAACAACAACACCACCACCAACAACAACACCACCACTAACAACAAAACCACCACCAACAACAACACCACCACCAACAACAACACCACCACCAACAACAACACCACCACCACCAACAACACCACCACCAACGACAACACCACCACCAACAACAACACCGTCACCAACAACAACACCACCACCAACAACAACACCACCAACACCACCACCAACAA
>CAXAKQ010000034.1:20000-22186 GCA_963969455.1 Arge pagana
CGCCGTCAACGGTTTACGGCGCCGGCGTAGCGAGGTTCATCGGGTCATCGGGAAGCGGCAACGCGCGATCAAGACGTTTTCACGACGGTCGAGTTTCAATCGCGGTGGGTACGGAATTTCTAGCGGGTCCTTCCAGATTTTTGCCCGATTCTTCACCGCTATCGTCCGGACAACTCCGCGGTTAAACGTATTCGAGCCGCTCCGGACCGGTAACCGATCCATCACGAGAATACCGTGCCGGTAACGGCCTCCGAGCGACGCCCGCCGGAACCATGAAACGTTGGTATTACAAACGACCGGGCTCGAGACCGCACCGCTCGGGCGAAATATTCACGACGCCGGTCGGCGTCTTTGCGATATCAACAAATTCGAACGACGTTATTTTCGCGATCGGGCACGAGTGCGCTACACGGCGTTTTTTCGTAACGCCGTGTAACGACGGTAAACAACTACCGTGAGCGACTCCCGGCGATTTAGTTAACAAGGGTGCTCGGTGATCGGGCGACGTTCCTCGAACGCGGCGCGATCAATTGGCACGATATTACGAAACTTGCATCGTTGTTCATCTTTACAATATTCACAGCACAGCCGCGGGTCGGTGTCCAAGACCGAATGGCCCTTATTATATGCGGCGAAACGAAATTTAATGAATATATGATGTATCGTCAGAGTGCCGTAGTCCGGAGCCTCGTACGTCATCTGGTAACCCATGTTACACAGTCACCGGTGTCAACTCGCCCGATATACCGTGTGTACGGTCCGAAAGCGATAGCCCACCCACTATGCTCTTAAGGCACGGGTCGCGGCGGGTGTTCAGAAATTCGACGCGCAGTATTATCAATTACTACGTTCATATAACGCTTCTCGAACGACGTGCCTGTTTCACGCAAACGTGTCGGCCGTACGGGAATTAAATAATTTACCCGACGGCAGCCGCGGCACATTTTTCCCGAACGGGAAGCGTCGCTTGTTGTCATTAATTGTCAACAAGGTCGTCTTCGAAGTTCCCTGGTTGATCCTGCCAGTAGTCATATGCTTGTCTCAAAGATTAAGCCATGCATGTCTCAGTGCAAGCCACATTAAGGTGAAACCGCGAATGGCTCATTAAATCAGTTATGGTTCCTTAGATCGTACCCACATTTACTTGGATAACTGTGGTAATTCTAGAGCTAATACATGCAAACAGAGTTTCGACCAGAGAATGGGAGGAATGCTTTTATTAGATCAAAACCAATCGGCGACGGGCTTGCTCGTTCGTCGTTCAACTTGGTGACTCTGAATAACTTAGAGCTGATCGCACGGTCTCGCACCGGCGACGCATCTTTCAAATGTCTGCCTTATCAACTGTCGATGGTAGGTTCTGCGCCTACCATGGTTGTAACGGGTAACGGGGAATCAGGGTTCGATTCCGGAGAGGGAGCCTGAGAAACGGCTACCACATCCAAGGAAGGCAGCAGGCGCGCAAATTACCCACTCCCGGCACGGGGAGGTAGTGACGAAAAATAACGATACGGGACTCATCCGAGGCCCCGTAATCGGAATGAGTACACTTTAAATCCTTTAACGAGGATCCATTGGAGGGCAAGTCTGGTGCCAGCAGCCGCGGTAATTCCAGCTCCAATAGCGTATATTAAAGTTGTTGCGGTTAAAAAGCTCGTAGTTGAATCTGTGTCCCGCGCTGTCGGTTCACCGCTCGCGGTGTTTAACTGGCATGATTGCGGGACGTCCTACCGGTGGGCTTAGCCCTCTCTGGGGGGCGGCCCAACTAATATCCCATCGCGGTGCTCTTTACTGAGTGTCGAGGTGGGCCGGTACGTTTACTTTGAACAAATTAGAGTGCTTAAAGCAGGCTATTTTCGCCTGAATACTGTGTGCATGGAATAATGGAATAGGACCTCGGTTCTATTTTGTTGGTTTTCGGAACCCCGAGGTAATGATTAATAGGAACAGATGGGGGCATTCGTATTGCGACGTTAGAGGTGAAATTCTTGGATCGTCGCAAGACGGACAGAAGCGAAAGCATTTGCCAAAAATGTTTTCATTAATCAAGAACGAAAGTTAGAGGTTCGAAGGCGATCAGATACCGCCCTAGTTCTAACCATAAACGATGCCAGCTAGCGATCCGCCGAAGTTCCTCCGATGACTCGGCGGGCAGCTTCCGGGAAACCAAAGCTTTTGGGTTCCGG
>CAXAKQ010000036.1:0-26288 GCA_963969455.1 Arge pagana
TTGGCTCAGTAATAAAAATCAGTCCGGAGACAGAAATATTCACTTGTACTGCTTAGTGGACGGTCCCGGAGCGAAAGAGGATGAGGAGCTGGGTCAGTGCTCCGATTTCGCCTCTTTCCATGGCAGCACCTTCAGGTGTGCAAAGCATTGTGTCGGATAGCAACGCGTGTGATAGGTCGTATGTCCGGTATTTTTTCGCTCATGGACGGGTCATCCTCACAAGTGCGAGATACTGATTTTCTCCTCGTGTGGACGTTTGCGCCCGAGCGAAGCGAGTGTGAAGAGTTCACACGAGGAGGAAATTAGTTTCTCACAAAAGTGTCGAACAGTATTTTTCGACACGACGTGCGAAAGGCTTGATTTCAGCATGCGTCCGTTTGAACAACGTGCGTAAAATCGAGCTTTCACGCACGGAGGGACGAAAACATTTGCTTCGTGGTCTTGTTTCAAGTTCGCCGAGTGGTGGGATTTAATCTTCCAACGTATTCTGACTCGGTCAGTTTTCAGCTCCAACTTCGAAACCACTTGTCGATGTGCTGTCGTTTTGATTCGAATCGTATAATTTAATGAAATTATTCATTGGTCGCTGAAAGAAATTCAGTAAGCCAACGAAAACAGAATATTTCACACGTAAGTCAGTAATTTTTTTTCCAAATTACGCACGTGAGGATGGAATATTCGAGTCAACGTAGGACATATTCGCCCTTGACACGGATATCGTCCAAATAAAGAATAAAAACCCACATTACGAAGTGAATTTATCATATCATCGAACAGAGTTCATAAGCCATCAATTTATGCAGCCCGTTATTGATTTTTATTGTATCATTGATTTAATTTGACTTTATCAATCGCCTGATATTGAAGTTACGATGATTTTGACCGCTGGAACAATGACAAGCTTCTACACAACGACAACACGCGTCTGCTATGCATATCACCTGTACCCACCGAAGCATAAATCGACGGCCCTAACAGCACGAGAAAACTTGGCACGAAAAGTATAACCAAAAATGAAACCTTTCTTCACGAATAAAAGCACTGAATTCTATTAAGAGTACTAACACCAAAATGCGTTGGCTTTGTTTTACCAAATAAATATTTAAGGAATTGAAGAGAATTTTCAATTTCATAAACTATACGCGTCCACTTATTTTTGTATTTGAATATATCTTTGCTAATAATTACAATAGAATAGTGTGAGTTTTTTTGGAACGTAACATAAATTGCATATGCCTTGCATTGACTAATATATTAATTAGTATTCCGCAGAACTATTTTCTCTCATTATATACTTAGCCTGCAGAGGACCACTTTTTTTCAGAGTCCTGGACCGGAATACTCCTGGGTAGAAACCGAAATCCGATCGACATAGGTTCCTAGGCTATTTGGTCAGTATTGTTTTGTTCCTAATTTACCGAACAGGAGTGCGCTCTTCGCTTATTTCTTTTTCTGCACACAACGCTTTTAAAAAGTACGTCTGGGTCGCTGTACATTCGGGTGGTCCTGAGCGGGTTGAAATATGAACACAAAAGTTGTTTAACAATAAAAAAAGTGTGGTGCTTTTATTCGTGGCATTTTCTTTTATTGTACTTATTGGTCTGGGTCTTTTATACGTATATAGTCGAAAATGCGTACCATTATCCGGTAGAGTCATCGAAATATAGTTTCGGTAACTTTCGCGCCTTATCATATTAGTAATATCACGAATAACTGAAGCACATTCCCAAGTGACGAATAACACAAAATTATTTGGGGTGAAACTAATGATTTTTTTCGCATCGCAGCCATTTAATTTCTACCATTTTGAGCTCACCACCACCATTCGCCAAGTCGAACAGTTAATTTCGTGAAAATCGCACCATCCGTGGTTTTTATTTTTTAATTCTACGTTCAAAACCCTGGTTTCGGGACCAATCGAACAATTGGTAGATCATTTTCAGATGAAAATGACTACAACAATCAGACTGGCATTTCGGTTCTCCTGTGAATTTTCAAAGTCGTCCCTCGAAGTTTCTTCGGAAGTAATTATCGAGTACCCCTGACATTTGATGGAATATTATTCGACGTTCATTTGACGAAAAAAGAATTGCCAATTTTAAGTACGTCAGTATAACTTGTGAAACGTTTCGCTTGATGGAGATGCGTGATTCGTAACAACGCAAGAATATCAAATTTGAGTAAATGATGCGAAAGCGACGCGCGCGCGCGCCTTATTTTGGTAAAATAACGCGACCGATCTTATTTTGATAAAATTGGAAGGCGAGCGAAATGCGAAGATTAATGACGGACGGGCCGTGCATGTTCGTTTAACATGTGATGTGACGTGCGGTTCGTTCGTTCGTACGCAGCGTAGGCGGAATACATTTTCGGACACTTTGCCGAGGCAGAGAGTAGATACAAGCGCGATATTTGCCCGCCACTGATGACGCTCACGCCGCCATATTTTATCCTGGCTTCCCGAAACCGCTTCCAAACAGAGCCTGATGGATCGTCCGTTCTATGTACTGGCGGCGCGTTTGTTCACCGTTCACCAGGATATCGTCGGCTAAGTGACGATATTGAAATTTCTATCGACCTCCGCGGCTCATGTAATTGCGCTCTGGTGTTTCTCGCTCTTTCAACCTTTCAAAAAATTCCGAAGTATGATACAGGCCCGTTGGAAGATGTCATACATTGTCACTATCGCTTAGGATTTCATCGAAAAATTCTTCACGATGATGCCTTCGACATGTGTAAGACTGTGAGAAAATATAGCTCGAGATAACGTATCAACAATTTTTCAAGTAACTGAGGCTCGAAACTTCGTCGACGTAGACGTTGAGTCGGAAAAATAACGTTTCCGTTATAATTTCAACGTAGAATGCGGTAGAATTCAACTGTATTTTCAGAAATTAATCAATACCACTTCTAACTAGTATTCGAAACATTTCTTCCATGCAACGGAATTGCAAATGAAAATTTTCCATCGATGAACTTTGAAAATGCAATTGGTTCACCCTCCGAGTATCCACAAACATTTGATTTGGGTACCCCAAACTCACCGCTGGAAAATCAACTCATCGGATTGTCCCATAAAAAATTCTCTTTGTGACAAAATATCACGACGGCAATTCTGTGAAGGAATCAAGCATCCAATAATAGTTATTCAACGTGAAAGATTTTCTCAACCAAAATGTTTATATTTTCCCACGCGTAACTTTTCTTTTCACGATGTGACGTCGAACAGTCGCGGATAAAAGTTAAAGGTTTTCCTATTATCTACGAAAAAGCTCCGTACAAAATTTCTGTCAGATCTGTGGCTACGTAAATATTTCGAAAAAACTAAGCAGCCCTCGTTACAAAGATGGTGGCAAAGTTCCACCGTCGCCAGTCCGGGAAAAAAATTATTGCGAAAAAAAAACGGGAGGTTTCGTGGGACACCCGGTCACAACGAATTTCCTTTTGCTATAGATTATGTATTAAATAACAGGTACAATGAAAAATGAATAAAAAGATTTGAAAAAACAATAACAAGAGTTTGAAAATAATAAAGAAAGATTATGAGTACTATGACGCGCACGGATTGATAAACTCATACTCGTATAGAAATGTAATCGACGTGCACGCCGCACGTCTATACAACTTCAAATGGCAAAATGTGTAGCTAGTTCAGTTGTCCCTCGTTTGTTCCACGATGTTCGGTGAAATTTATTCTTTTTTTGTTTATTATTTATATTTTGAATTCTCTTCCCAATGCAATCTTGATCTTTGCGATTTTCCAATTGGCATAATTAAAACGTAACATGCGGGGAAATTCAGCATTGAAAATAAATTTGATCAAACATCGAAGAATAAACGACAAACGACTGAACTAACAAACGATTTTGTGAAAAATCAACTTTTCTCCGCCATTTCTTTCGCCTAGTCCGACTATACTGCGGTACTATACCTATACATATACATACGCATGCAAATACACATACAACTGCATTTCACTGTATGCATGACTGCAATGTACTATAGAAAAAGTCTCGTGACGGTTGAGGTCTCACGCATTTTTTGGCTTAGCCCTCATTCACGAAGTGTACGAGGGGAACGTGCAATATATCGCACCCCAAAAGAAACTTCGTTCCGAGAATCGCTGTTTACCCAAAATGCATCGTCCAATGCGAGATAGACGTTATTAGTAGAAAAATGCGGCGTGATCGGGGTTCAAAAATGTAATCCCACTTTAACCTAAAAGTCGAGTTTTCGGTTTCTCTTTCGCGGAGCGTTAAAGAAAAAGGCGGAGAGAATCGACTATGCGAATGCGAATCGTTGTTTTTCAATGTAACAGGCAGCTTGTGACAGGTCGAAGCGAGGGGGCAGCGAAACGACGGTCATGCGCGCGTTGCCTTGCTAACACAAGGCTCAGGTACGTACCGCGTCGCTAGCTGAGCAATTATGTCCGCGATTCTGGAGACAGTGATACATGCCTCGCACGAGATGTAGCGATGTGAATTCGTGCCAAATGAAGATTAATCGTTTCCGGTGTTGAGGGACAAATTTCTTCGAAGTACCTAGCGCATATCCGTTTGGAGAAAAAAGGGATTGGAAGAAAAAGAAAAATGCTAATGCAAGCTTTTATACAGTACCGCCATTCGCCGCAAAGTGGGATCGTTCATGGGAGTAAGTGAAACTTGTTGTTTTCCGTTTACTGCTGTGAACATTAGGATCCTTCATATTTTCATCTTCGAAAAACGAATCCTCGTCTTCGGAACCTTCCAAATCATCGTATCAGAGCGTTTTCAGCAAGGTTTTCAATTAGGCAGGTACATATCGCGCGTGTTCTCGGGTTCGGAATTGTGTTTATTCAACGTATTGCCTACCTACTCGAGCAATAGTGCTAGTCTTACGCCGTGATTAAACGCTGGTAACGTTCTGTCACTTAGATTCTTCATCTGGATCAATAGAACTCAAAATTGAAGAATCATGGGAAATAAACTTTTTCATATTTCGCCATACAGTGATCAGTCTGAAATTTGGAGTACCATAAACGCAAGTCGCACGTAAACAGATGTGTAACGCGTGAACCAAAGTCGTATCGAGAATCAACAGGACAACTAGAAGATACGAGAGAAAATATACAATTTCGAACACAGGTGATGAACCAGCACAGAAACCAATTCAAGGAGAAGTAACAAAAATTCTTAAATTCAATTGAAAAACGCGATTTTGGAAAAAATGAAACATTGTGGTAAATTCATATAAAATGGCCTTGCAGCGAAATATTTTGTGAAGATCATCAGAAAATCAATTACACGTGTAATAGATCTGACGCCAGTGAAATTAATTGCAAAACTTAATGCTTATTGACAAATTAAAATATCGATTTATAGTGTTTTTCAAATTATGCACGAGACGCGTTTGTCACTGAAGAGAATAGAATATAAATTGATGTTTGTCATTTTCATCACGATATACATATAATCAGTACGATTTGATTTATTCCCATAGATGCCTTCCCTATTCTCACGCGTCGTTCAGCATTCGAATCAGATCTAAGCGTTTTGAAAACGACACGATCGATGATGTTCGAGCTTCGTAATTTCATGCGTGCTATCTCGTAGAATGCGCTATGAAGTTTCGATATCGCTCCAATTGTTCCGATCTCATTGGCGAACCTTCTAAATGATGTAATTAGCAAAAATGTTGAGCTGATTCGATATCGCGCGAAAGCATCCTCCCCCGTTGCACAATATCATTGCGGTTATATTATGGCAAAATCTCACTGCAAGATTGCAACGTTTCTTAAACGTCGGGATATGTCGTGGCGATCTTCCACTTTAGTTCACAGGAATGTGCAAATGTCCGTCCAACGTTACACTGCTATGTAACGTTTCATAAACATAACGCAATAATGTTCCGAAAACGTTACCAAGTGATGTCTTATTGTTAGCATCATCATAGAGTACTATGTAGGTACCATGGTAGGTATACGATACTCTTGTTACGTTGCGGGTACGAATTCGTAATTTTACTCACGTATATACATACGCGCATACGGGATGGTGATCCGTTTTAGGGCATGGGTACATTTTTTTACTGCATCCCAATGAACCTTGAACCGTCCCTCCAATAGTATAATTCAAATCTAATGAATATTAGGCATCGATGTACTACTTGAGGATGTGAGGCTTTGGAGTCAAGAATCAGTCTGAAAAATTAGAAGATTTTTGTTTACTTATTTGCAATCGATTTGGATGAAACAAAGAAATTTGCCTTTGCCCTAAATAAGAACGACCCTAGTATGTATTGTACATTTACGCGCAAGAGAAATTGAATATGTATTTTAATTTTATGCACACATAAATTGCAGATATGTGGTATTATTTGTTCAATGAAAAATATGCGTTGCTGTATTAAAATAGTTCCCTTATCATGTGATTATTTCAACGTTGGCAGTAGAAATTATGATTAATTATAATGTTCCGATGAATATATGACTTCATATCTTTAGTCATGGATTTTTGTTCGCTTCGAACTAAAAATCAGACTTAGAGATGTATTGAGAAAACCTTCGAAGATTCAACTTATTACAATATACATTATGTGTATAATTTTCTGCTGATAGCGAATATAACCCTCGGGCTTTTCTGCTTGACATTTTTTTCGAGCACTTTTTATGTAATAGTAGAACTGGGAATTTTGCAAACGAATTTCCAGGGTTTCCAAGGGTTCCACTGGGTGCGTTCGGAATAGCGAAATCTAAATGATGTGAAGCAAGAGTGGATAAGAGTCACGTTTGCTGAGATATTTCTGACAATGAGTAGCGCCACAACGCCGAACAATGCTTAAGCTGTTTGAGCAAGTTGAGTGGTGGGCGCGCGCCATAACTTATGAAAGTAACTTACGTGTCTTATAGGTTATGTGCGGTATCGTAGTAAATTATAGGCATGTTGGGTTAGAATGATATTTACATACCGTCTTGCAGAGTTGTCCAAATATTCTTCACGCTTAGATCAATTACCACAGCGTAGGTGGTAACTATGATTTGTCGGTTTGAGCAATGAAATTTGCAACACATGCGACGAAGGTTCAAGACGTGTGATTATTACGCTGGATTTTAGTCTGGATTCCCATGTAGGCCCGGAATCATAAAACTGAACGGAACGTTGCACGTGTTGGTGTATATACATACGGAAACATAGGAAAAGTTATTAGAATTTATCTGCTTTCCATTCCGTTGTATTTATATTGGCATACTCTTATTAAAATAAAAAAGTTCAATCGAAAATAGAGGCAACACATGATGTTGAGGTTATGTACCAATCGAAAGCGCGTTCCGTCAAGTTACGTGAAAAGTGCGATCTAGGAGTTATTATTGGTCGGTTTGAAAAAAAATACTCACCTTTGCTTTCAGATGAAATTTATAAAGATGCTGCGTAATGCTTTTATTGGTGTAGTTCCAAGCTATACAAACACGGCGTGCAACGAAGGTATTTAATTTAGGCACGGATATTAGGTGTATGTCGCGTATACAATTTTATACGGATACGCAATATGTCACGTGATCCGCTGTTCGGTGAAATCTATAAAAAACATTGCAGGAAGGTTGTAAGAAATGTCAATCTTCAAACATTCCTGTAAAGTTCCTTATCTGAAAATACCGAAGCATCTCAAGTGACGCACAAAATAAATATCTCCGCAACATCGCAGCAAAAATATTATGTAAAAAATATATTGCAAGGTATCTATAACGTTCCCGTGACTTCATGTGCTACGGGGGCTAACATTTAAGTTTGAAGTTTTCCAAGAGCTCACATCAATATCATCTCATACATGATTCCCACATGGCAAACATACATTCGATGTATATATTATGTATATCATGCTCGGTACATTGCATTCTTCTGTACATACTTTTATTGTAAAAGGTGTGTGATATGGAGGTTTCATGTACATGACAAAGCTACCACGTAGATGTACTTAGTAAATCCGCTGTATGCACATGTGTACATGAGTATAATACGAAATGTATATTGGCAGTATGTCCGAATGCATGTACTCCACGTATGTTTTGTGTATACAGAGTGCCGAAATTTTCTGCATATTCTTATAGCGTGTAACATATATACCCTGGATGTTTTAGTCACGTAACAAAGTTATCATATGGATGTCCATCAAGATCCTGATACATGTTTTGTATATCGAAATGCTATCGCATGTAAATACATGATGTAGTATAATGCCCTATCCCAAATAGCACGCTAGTGTTCGTGGAACGTTCGGGGAACGTTAGAACCACAACTGTTCGAACCGTTTGTGGACGGATAGGAGTTCTCGCCGAACTAACCATTGGGTAACGTTCTCCGAATGTTCATAATATGGATATACAAAGATAGAGGTGGATTTATTACAACTTTGCGAAAATAAGTAGTTAAACAAGTAGTCACACCAATTCACATTATTTAGGTTGTATTCAGGACAAATACTGAGTTGAATTCCAGGCCCTTAATTTCCCTTAGGTCCGCAGTTTTTTGTAGTTTTTGTAGTAGTTTCTTACTCTTTTATGGAGCCTATCGTTCTTCGAAATTTCTCTTATTAATCGAGAGCAGCATTCTTCTCCTCTCCTTCCGGCGACCGGAGTCTCGAAATATACACATGCAAATTTTCTGTGACACAATTTCCAGAGCTCCCAGGATTCGACCCCGGGCGTCCTCGGGTGGTTAACCATGCGTTTATCCGCTGAGCCACTAGGACTCTTCAATATCAGTCGCATAAAATTTGGATACAACTAGTGTGAGGAACAAACAATGCCATGATGTGCGAAGAACATAATATGAATAATCAGAACTATCACATAATTGTCATGCATTTGAGGGGGACAATCATGCCTGAGAAGCCTCAATAACATCCTATTTGAAGCCATATTTAAAACTCACAATGAATATTAAATAATTTTCAGTATAGAGCATCGTTTTTAGCTAAGTTTATACTATATTTTCCATGCACAAGATTTTATAAAATATTGATTCGTAAACAGGAACAGTTGCAGTCAACAGTGTGTGTAGGCAAAGCATGGTACACAGCGTAGTTCTCAACTTAAGAAACCGATTGAGTTGAAAAATTTCACAGATGTAGGAAATGACGGTAGACATGACTGAAACTCAAATTTGATGAAAATTCAATTATCATCTGAACTTCCAGATCAACACATTAATTATTCAATAAAACTTCGAAATTATTCCGAGATTTTCTGAAAAGACCTATGAAACTACTTCTGAAAAGTTGTTAAAATACGGGTTGGGAGTTTTAAGCTAAAACTACTTTCGCCCTCATCTATTCTGTTTCCGTCCACCCCCTGAACGATTTAAAGCGATGAAATCTGCCCCCCTGCATCACTTTAGCAGTTGCATTTTTCAATTGACTTGCTCACGTTCCCTGAACGTTCGCCGTATAACCGTTCTGAATCTGTCCAAGTCTAATGCTTCGCTGATGGTTAGAACTGGACCGTGCACCATATAAACATAAATACAACGTTCGGCGAACGCTCGCCTCATGGCCGTCCAACATCTGTCCGAGTCCAATGGTTCGCTGACGATTATAAAAGAACCATGCACCATATGAACCTAAATATTTCGGCGAACATTAGCGAGCTACTTGGGTTGTTTTATACAAATAAGTGCAACAAAGTTTCACTAAATTAACTGCCATTTACATTATTCACATCATTATACAAACTCCAAGAATATGTAAGAATTTACACAAAATGCATTTCCATATTTCAAAGAAACATTCAATGAGCAGAATCGTATCAAAATAATTCGTAGAAACCATGAGATGGTTAGTGTTTCAAATTTGAGTTACATATCGAAGTTCTCTGACCACGTACTTCCGAACCACGACTTTTCACGAGAGATAAGAACAATTCAAAAAAATAGTAACTCATTTTAAATACTATAATTTAATATAAATTTCAAATAATTCACTGAGAGTTTAAATAATTTTAGGATGAGAAACTTAATTATCTTCAAAAAATCATGTATTGTTTATACTTTATTTGGTCTTTCGTGAATAATAGTGGTTTTTGAGATACGCGGTTGCTTTAGAGTACCTTCGAAATATTGTATGATTCAATTACGGCGCAACATTCTGGGTATATGCGTATGGCAATCTGACTCGGATTTGGCTGGTCGGTACATACCATCTATGTGATACGTACATTCATTCAGGGATGTACGCAGAACGTACAGGCGCAACATTCTGGGTATGTGCGTATGACAATTTGACTCGGATCTGTCTGATTGGTACAAATCATGTACGTGATATGTACATTCATTAAGTGACGTACGCAGAACGTACAGGCGCAACATTCTGGGTATGTGCGTGTATCTGGGTATCTGAATCGGATGTACACCTTTTGCATATTCATAGGATGAACATTGAATATTCGTATCCGGATATGTATGCAGTGTATGTTCTTACTAAACGTAATACGTAACCGACATTTTTGTCAAATAATGAACATGTGACGGATATACATAGGATATCGTTTGCTGTATGAGTTCGTACCGAGGATTTTTGATGCCGGTTTTCCACTTGAAGGAAACGGATGATCTAAAATTATCGAAACATCGATTTTTTCATATCTTGAAAGCATAGTCTTTCGGGAATAGAATGTTGATTTCTGTAAAGATATAAACGGTATTTCAGCAATTGGAAGTAGATATTGATCCCGCGTTTATAATACACCAGTTCATAAAATGTAGAAATTGGAATGGTGCAGTAAGTGGGATCACAGATGAAGCTATTAAAACACGAGCAAGAATCAAAAGAAGAGAATAAAACCGAGATGAAGATGAATTTCCGGGTGATCTAAATTTTTGAAAATATCCTATATACTTAAAACTTGTCACTCATTTATCTCGAAACTACTTTTTTCTGAGAGTCGTTGTGGAAAAATAAACTGTTCAGCCGAAACATCTGAAATCTTCATATGTCATTCGGAATACCAGTGGCTATCGCGGGGACTAAAATCGAAAGTTCATTTCAAAGACTTCGTTTTTCTTACATTGAAAATCCGTTTTAAACACAACCTATTTTTAGAACTTCAATTTCTAAAGTGCATCATTGTGACAATTTCTTATTTTTTCCAGCTGCGGCCATAACTGCATTCATACATAATGATAATTGTATTATTTTTCACTTTTCAGGTAAATAGTGGAGTCAGAATCCATCACATCGCGTAGGTCCATACTTTTGACGGGATCTTATCCAGCTCTTTTGAATATATTCAAACATCCTTTGAAAAAAAATTAGTTTGAAAAAAAATATTTCCATATGCGGTATGAGTATGATAATATATTTGATGAGTTTGAATGATGATCATGATTTCAACCTTGAAGAAAAATCCTAAAAACACTTCGAATTTTCAGGTGCTACACCACCGAATCCCCCCTACGTACAGATTCATTCCCATACGTCAGGATGAATTTACGCGGTATCAGAGTGCAGAACATCCAGAAAAATTCTCTTAAGGTGACCATTGCCTGAATTGAGTGGCATTGAATTTGCACAAAATCGAGAGAGAACTCGCGCTCCAGTCCTCAGGTGCCTCATCAGCGCAGGCGAAGAGAACAAAGTCCAAAACGTGAGTAGTAATTGTTTTTTTTACTTTTTCGAAAATTATTTTCGCACAGAATCAACCCATCATTCCTCAGTAAACATCGGCAACGACGCAGTAAGAATAACAATAAACAAGGCGAAGAACATAAACGAACGAATTGGTGTTCTCGCGGGTTAGGTTTACGTCTGACGAGCAACAGTTGCCACGCGGCCGATTCGAAGCGTGGTCTGCCAACCGGTTAACCGGCAATTAGCCGATCTCGGCTGTAAATGTAAATTACCGAAATCGAAAAACTAAATTATTAAACGTGGCCGAAGTCGAGCAGGTGAACGGATGCGTAGGAGGCGCGGCAGGATCTAAGCGTTTAACGATACGCATCGTGCGTGTGGTCATGACACCAATTATAACCGGCACATGAACGTAATCACACAAATTCGTTACCCTCTTTTCTGTCACGAAGTCCTGACAACGACCCCCTTTCAACACCCGAGTCGAGAATCAAAAAGATGTATCGCTGAATTTTTAGGAAAGAAAATAATTCACAGTAAGATTTTAACAAAATATTTAGATCATTACGAAAATGTTAGTTTCTTGGTGTATTTTTTCCAGTGGAAATAGTAAAAAATTATTAAAAAGTGGGATGACGCGAAAAACCCGACTACTTTTTATTGAGTCTTCTATGAAAATATGTTAGTTTATCATGTTTTGAGAACTCTCTCCAGAAATCATCTCGATCAACAATTTTGAAAGTTCACTTACGAATTTTGAGAATTCCAAAACTAGTCAAAAATCGACGTTTATTTGTTTAATTATTTGCTCGTTAACGTGAACTTCTGTACACAAAAATTATGTTTCTCAATGTTTCAGCGCAAAATATTTATCATCAAATATCGCTCATAATTTAAAAAAAAATGCTTCACTTTTGATGTTTTTGAGCAACCTTTCGAGTGATCTATTTCATGGATCGATTAGAAAATTATACTTCTGACGTGATGACTGATTTTTTAAAATTTCGTGATTTATTCTCATTCATTATAATACTAATTGACAGTGAAAATATAAATTAAAACTCCTTATGAATATTTGACGGTCGCCCGATAACATCAAAATCGGTGCATTTAAAATGTTCTTACAATTATGAGTGACCTTCAAAACGAAATATATCAATCTGAAGCTTTGGCACACTCATTTTGCTTAGTACAAAAACTTAGCGTCACTAGCAAAAAAATTCGAAAATTAAAACAAATTGAAATTGGACTACTTTTTGAATTTTCAAAATTCGTGAGCGGCGCTTGAAACATTTTTTCATCGAGCTGTTTTTTGGAGAGAGCTCTGAAAACACGATAAGCTAACATATTTTCACAGGAGACTCGAAAGAAATAGACGGTTTCATTGTGCCACCCTGACGAAGAAACCGGAATGTTTGACAAAGTAGTGCAGTATGCTATTGTCATGGTACGTATCCACGAAATTCTTCAAATCAAACCTGGAAAACGGCTATTTTTCGACAAGATGCGATTTGTTTAGAATAGCTTAAGGTATTTTTAGAATCTTTATTGAAGATTAGAACAGCGCACAATGGTATGTAAACTCTTAGACTCATATTTTATACAAAAATATTTTTTACAAATCGAAAAAATACTTGAATATGTTAAAAATAGCTATAAAATGAGCCTATTCACTAATGAACCTGAGCGACGTGGTGGATTTTGACACTTCTATTTATCTGAAGAATAAAACTCCTGAAAATTAATAAACGGCATGAGCATAGTTATGGCCGGAACTCAAATGAATGGAAAAAATTGAAAATGGACAAATTGACGCGTTTTTGAAGTCAAAGTTCTGAAAACAAGCTTTCCTTTCATTAGCATTTCAATGTCAAAAATGCGATGTTTTTTAAATAAGATTTTTATTCTACTCCCCGCAATGGGCACTGGTGTTTTGAATAGCACACAAACAATTCCGTTGAATCGGCTGAATAGTTTATTTTCCACAACGGCTAACAGACAAAAGTACGGAAATATTCATAGAAATCAAGCACCCGAAACTTTGTCTCCATCTCGTCAAATTGCCGGAAGAAATATAAATATAAAAATATAAAAAAACGATTCCTTAAAAATTCTGCACCCCCAAGTCCCCGTGAAATCGCATTTATTCATGATTCGAAACTGTGATTGAATAATGAAAATTTATTGGAAAAATCCTGCCATCAAAAGTGAAAATTTAATCCTTTTCACTGTTTCATTACGAATGTCTTGCCGTCAGCGGTAAACAAAAACGGTGCCCATTTATGATTGATACAAAATATCATTAAATCCTGTACACTCGGCGATAACTGGAACACGTCGGAATTCACCGCTGTTCATAGCTTCCGAAGAAACGCGGTTGAATATATTTTAAGATTTCACTACTATTTCTCAGTACGTTGTTACGTTTGCTTTTGAATAATCTGCGAGAAAGTTACTTGAAAAATTGTAATCTGTTCATTGTGAAAGCGTCATGCTATTGTGCAATCATTCGCAAAGTACAGTTGTCGGCATGATTTTTGGAACGTGCGGCGAAGCTGCTGTTGTTAGAACGGTGAACAATGCGAGGACAAAAACGAGAGGGAGATGAACATCCTTAGGCTTTTCTTTTCAACAAACGCGAATGACGCATAGATAGGAACTCCTAGTTCCATTTCATCTTCGCTCAGAGCAAATTTAAGAATACCTCCGTACTTCTTTGAGGTTGAACCTCGCCGCGGTTACCCATGAGCAGAGAAGAATGTGATTACCGAGTAGAAAGCTGTCGATTCTCTTATGTATCTGTTGGGGTTCGCCAGATGTCAATGGTGGCGCTATCTCGGATCGCTCGTGAAGATACCTGATCCCAAGATCGTCCCATTATGCAAGAATTTGGGTTTCCAAGAGTTTGGGAAATGAAGAGAAACATGTTATTCCGTTTTACGTTTCGCGTGTCTCAATGGAAATTGCGACTTGTCTTTTTTCGTCTCTACTTTTGCTGTCTATCAAAAAGAAATGGAAGGGGATAGCGCGCGTGCAGCATTTGTTTATATATGTCTGTAAAGTTATTTTGCGGTCATAAAGAAGTGAGAAATACTGTCAAATAGTGTGGAACATGAACATATAGATATCAATAGCTAAATGTTTCAGGAAGGAGCAAAAACATCAAATGTCTTTTTTTCATAATCCTAGCTCACAAAAAAATGAACAAATAATGAGGGGTGAAATCGGGAAGTTTCACTTCTATCGGCCAGGCTTCTGGGCACGAAATCTTTCATATAATCCGCATTGAAAGTGCGAGTTTCAATGCCTGCTGAGCCACCCGAAACTAGCCGATTTCAGACGAATGCAACTCTGTTGCCGAACGGAGCCGATCAAGTGGGCAGAAAAGCATCGTTTCCCTCCCGTGGTCAGAAAACCATTGGTGAGTGAATGTAGTTTAGGAATGAAGTTGCAGTCCTTTTGATCCTGTCAGAGTATCTTTTGTTCATTTCACACGCGTATAGTCTGCATTTTAATCATCAACTGAACTGACAGATGAACTTGTAACAATTTTATTATATGACTAATCACCTATGTAAATACGGACTAATTTTTGTTTTCATAACCACCGATCTATTTGCTTATCATTTTGAAAGGTGACATCCCGACAAGTAATCACGTAACATTCACATATACATAAAATTATAAAATCAATTACAATCATACAAAGATACAATATACAAACTTAACCGGGCTTCTCTAGTGATTTGTTTGCGATTAAACTGGGTGAATGCGTTTTGGTCAAACGGCCGAGCAGGGCTCTCTCTATAAAAGACTGAAACGAAAGGTCATCGTTGGATCATGGCGAGTCTCTTTTTCTTAAAATATACTGTAATCAATTTTACCTCTCCCGGTGTATCGTCGGTACTTGTCGTCTCGGGGTCACAAGTAGATTAAACTTCCATCAGATGTTAGGTCTTCGTGATACCTTATGGTGTTATTTCACCGAATTTTCTAATCAGTTGGATGATACTAGAGTTCACTATTCTGACATACTTGGACCGCTGCTCCCGGGAGAGTGAGAGACCGATTATTATTCGCCATGACCCGATGTACCTGCCTTACGGCTTCGTTGCCGATAACGCCGATTTCCGACCCTACTTATCGACGCACGAATTGTTCGTATTATCACAATATCCCCCAATTTTAAATATGACTTTTATCAAACTATTTAAAATTCAACCCATACAGACAAGCACACTACAGTATCACATATTCGTCGGGATATTTACAATATAAATTGATATCGTCTATCAAAATCTATGATATCCGTCACTCTTATATACAACACTTAAAACATAGCTTACTTCCATTAACAATTCAGAATTCATCGTTGTCATTTCAGGGTTTAATTCCACGAGGAATCACGTCTATTGATTACGTCAGGCACACGATCAGCATTACATTCTTATCGATTTATCCTTATTATTGAGACACTGTCGAGTGGAGTATTTGTGCGTGATTTTATCGCTACGTGGAGTCGAGGGGAAGCTGATATTTTTTTAAATTGATACGATTATGAATACCTTTTGATACCCCTGGTCTTCGTGGGTCAATGAGTTCACACGCATTCTCATTAAATATTGAACTAATCTGATAGGGACCTTCGTATAGGTGGAAAAACTTGCTAGTCTTACGATCCAGAGCACTCGATTGGCGGGGAACTCGGAGCAACACGAGGTCGCCCACTTGCAGTTTTACTTTAGATAATTGTTTCTGTGATTTCCCTCGATACCCAAATTGCCGACACATATGTTTTTGTGCGGAGTCATATTTTTCTTCTAACGTTACATCAACTATCTGTGGATATTCAATAAATTTCTCGATTTCATCCGTGGGCCGCTTTCCAAAATGCAACTCGAATGGGGTGTACCCCGTGCTGGAATGTGTTGTGATATTTAATAATTCCTCTATCTTTTGAACATACAATGCCCATTTGGTATGAGTACCGGAACAGAAGGTTCTAAACATTTTATCGAGTTCTCGCATGATTCTTTCCGTTGGATTACTTTGTGGGTGTCTAATAGAACAGTAAGCAGGTCTTATTGAATTCTCGCATAAAGCCTTTCGCCATGCATGCGCGGTAAATTGTGACCCATGGTCAGCAAGGACACTCTGCGGTTTACCCATTTCCGGAATGTATTCCTCCAGTAATTTTTTTATAACGATACGCGTAGTTGCCTTTTTTATGGGGTAGAGTTTGACATACTTTGTGTAAGCATCCAAAATTACAAAAATATATTCCACACCTCCCGTCGATCGGGGTAACGGCCCATAAAAATCGATGGTAAGTAACTCTCTCGGTTTGGTCGGTTTTATCATTTGATATTTCCCTTCCATTTTATAATTCAATGGCTTGACCCGCTGGCACAAATCACACGACAGTACGAACTTTTTTATTTCGCCCCTCATCTTTCTCCAGTAATAATATTGCCTAATGTACATAGTCGTCTTATACACACCTGGGTGGCCCAGCTTACTATGTATTGCGTCAATTATCATTCGCGACAGCGTTCGCGGGATTAATAGTTGCCACCGTCTCAAACCATCGTCTTTGCGAAATAACATACTATTTTGGACTCGATAACGTTGATCTAAGCAACCCTTATCATGCGCTTCAAATAACACTTTCAATTCTGGATCGTTTATTTGTATATTTGACACCCTTTTTAATTCGATTTTATAATCACTCGTCCTATCCAGAGCCTGCAGCAAACACTTCAACTGATTACCTCCTTTGGGCATCTCACAGGGTATTACGGAATTCAGACTTGATATGATCAATTCGTTTGGCTTTTCTGTTTCAAATTTTCCACACGGATTCCGACTAAAGAAATCTGCAATGATATTATCCTTCCCGGCACAGTGATACACCTTATACGAATAACGCTGCAACACCAGACTCCACCTGATCAAACGAGCACCTTGGTATTGTGTTCTATCAAGAAAAATCAAACCTTTATGATCGGTAATAATATCAAATTCGTTGCCAATCAAGTAAGTTCTCAATTTTTCCACCGCATACACGATAGCCAAGAGCTCCTTTTCCGTCGTGGTGTAATTTAGTTCAGGAGTTGATAAACATCGACTAACTAGCGATATAATAAAATGATTGTCATCCTCGTTGGTTTGATAAAGTATACCACTGATACCATAATTTGACGCATCCGTTTGTAATTTGAATCGTAAATTTGGATTTATGTGATTTAACATGATATTATTAGCGAAATTTTCCTTCAATAATTTAAATGCTCGACTATGATCATTTGTCCAACACCATGTTGCCTTTGACTTTAACAAATTGCGAAATGGTTCAACAAACACCGCATGTTGAACACTAAACTGACGATAATATGTGCATACGCCTAGAAATTGCTGCAATTGCTTGCAATTTGTTGGTTCAGCAAAATTCCGAATTATGTCTAATCGATCGGGATCCGGCCGTATCCCGTCAATTGAGAGCTGAAATCCCAAAAATTTTACCGCTCTACAACAAAATAATGATTTATCCAGCCGTAATGTAAAATTATTGTCTTGTAATTTTGAAAAAATCACATTTATGTGCGAGATGTGTTCTCGAAAATTGTTGGATGCTATTAACAAATCATCTATGTATCGTGTCAAAAATGAATCAAAATCATGACCAAGAGATAACGATAAAGCACGAATGAATCCACTACTTGCAGTCTTTAACCCAAATGGTATTCGTTTAAATTGATAGAGTTTCGATTCATATAAAAAAGCTGTGTAGGGTCGGGATGATTCCTCCAAAGCGATCTGCCAGTAGCCGTGAGCTAGATCTGATGTTGATAAATATTTAACCCCATGATAGCGCTGCATTATTTCGCTTATTAATGGCGGAGATTCATTATCAGATTCTATGATACTATTCAAAAATCGTGCATCTAAGCATATTCTAATCCGGCCATCTTTTTTCTTAATGATTCGCAACGGGTTACAAAACGGACTAACCGATCTTTCAATTATTCCTAACTTGATCATCTCCTGCAACTCTTCACCGACCGTATCCCGCATTGACCACGGCACTGGGTACGACTTTCGAACAATGGCTTTTTTGTCTATCAATTGGATCTTATGCTCATATGACCCTGCCTGCTGTTCTTTAGCAGTAAACAGTTTTTTAAATTGACTAAGCGTGGAAAACAATAATTCTTTTTCCCCAAGATCTAGCATCATAAGGTCTCCCACGATCAATCGTAGATCCCTCAAGAACACTGAGTCCTCTCCTTCAATATACAATCGTGACGTTCTCCCAATTTTTTCACTATCAGTTATTAACGCGCTTTCATCAGTTTCGTGACTTAATATGAAATCATCCTTGTCCCGTAATTCCCGGATATGCGCTTCGTCACTAGACAACGGTTCGTAATTTACCTGAGATCTAACTGCCTCTATCTCATGTACGTCACAGTTGTTCTCTTTACATACAAGATTATTTTGTTTTGTTTCGACCTCCACCGAATCATTTTTCCGTTCTTACTAATGAATCATTTTTATCATTGTTATTAGATATCACATTATTATTCGAGACCATTTCTTTATCTAACGACTTTCTAATTGCGCAATGTGTCTTATTAGGTCTACGTTCAATTATTTGTATATAGATGATATCCTTCGATTTCGAAGCCACGACACCCTCCAAAGATCCACGATCGTACGATACCAGATTCGAGGGTACAAAATAGTTTCCTAATTGTACAGTGCAATTTTCATAGTCTAGATGAATTTTATTTATAAAAAACCAATCGTTACCCAGAATCATTTTGGACATCAGTCTAGGAATAACTAAAAACGGAAATGAAACTTGAAGATTTCCAATATCGAGATCTAGCAAAACTTGTTTCTTTACTATAGTTTGTTTTCGCCCAATGGCTGGCAATATTACGACATTTGATACCGGCAATTCGTGCAAGGTGTTATATTTAGCGAGATACAAATAGAATTCTTCCGAAATACACGTCACCTGGCTTCCCGTATCCAAAAGTGATGAAATCGGAGTGTTACACGTGAATACTATCATACGTGGACACTTTGGAAATTTTTTAACCAATACAGAATTGTTATTTGGCACATGACCGGCTGCTTGATCGACCAGGTCCTCACCAAAATCATAAGGATTGCAGCGCATAAGGGGACCTGTTATCATTGCACTGCATCCCCGTTTAAAGGTTCATTATACCTTTCCTGGCTTGACATAGATGGGGTCCTTCGCGAATTTATTGGAGGTGGAATATGCACATTTGGAAACTGCCAATTCGATCTATTGCTCGTATTTACGCGATTTATTGGCCCTGCCTGATTCTGGACATCCAATATCCTCAGCTCAGCGCTATTGACATGATCTCGACTACAATTTGTTGTGTTGTGAAGCTGCTTTGCGTATCCCCCATTCGAAGGTCCATAATGAGAAGGATTTGGATTCGGTTTCCAATTCTTTCTGTCGTTCCTATTGCGGTTTTCGAAACTAATACCCCGGTTGTTAAATGGCCTTTTATTTTCGTGTCTATCTGCTTCAAGATAGCGACTTCCATCGCTGTCACAAGCTTCATTATTTAAATCGAGATGCGTTAGGGCTTCTGATATGAGTTTGGCATTGGTATAATCAATTGTAATCAGATGTTGACGATATCTGATTGGTAATTGTTGAATGATGTGATAATGTACTTCATAATTACTATATTTTGGTTCAAAATATTGTGCCTCACTGAGTTGGCTATAAAAATATGTCTCCAACGACCCGTCTCGTTGTTCATATCGCCGTGACAACCACTTACTTTTTATTTTATCTTGATTAGGTATCGAGTGAAACTCCGCCAGAAACGCCTCTCTAAATTCAATGTAATTTCCAAACGATTTTGCCTCAAACCAAACGTGTGCTCTACTTTCGAGTGACCTTTCAATTACCTCTAATTTATTTGATTCTACTGTCCCTTTTGTTTCAAAATACTTTTCCATTTTATTCAGATATTTATTTGGATGCATGTGCAATTCATCTTGAAATTTCGGTAACTTCACCTCATTATTTAAATGCTCCAAACGGCGAACTAACCCTTCCACGATCACGGGACCAGCCTCCGCTCGATTCCCTCGTCTCTCTGCTTGTAATTCTGCATTTTGTTGTCGAAGATACATTAAATCTGATTGTTGACGCTTGTTTTCAGCTTTCAACTTCTCCAATTCTGCAATTAAATCTCGATTAGCTTCACCTTGTCTTTGTTTAATTTCATCTCGCAATCTTTGTAAATTTTCCCTTTCCATTGCGATCGTCAATCGCTCTCTTTCATACTCCTCTACATTTCTCAATTCTAACGACGTATTCGCCTGTTCAACCATCGTAATTGTATTATTATTTGTTTTGATTTTGCTATTGTCTTTCTTATCCTTACGTATATAGTTTACGGCACTCGCCTTAGCTCGTGTCACCACCGGCGAATGTGTTACCTTCGGCATATATATATCTCCCCAAGATACACACGATTAAGCTATAAGGTCAAGTCCTTGTTCGGGCGCCAATTGTAACAATTTTATTATATGACTAATCACCTATGTAAATACGGACTAATTTTTGTTTTCATAACCACCGATCTATTTGCTTATCATTTTGAAAGGTGACATCCCGACAAGTAATCACGTAACATTCACATATACATAAAATTATAAAATCAATTACAATCATACAAAGATACAATATACAAACTTAACCGGGCTTCTCTAGTGATTTGTTTGCGATTAAACTGGGTGAATGCGTTTTGGTCAAACGGCCGAGCAGGGCTCTCTCTATAAAAGACTGAAACGAAAGGTCATCGTTGGATCATGGCGAGTCTCTTTTTCTTAAAATATACTGTAATCAATTTTACCTCTCCCGGTGTATCGTCGGTACTTGTCGTCTCGGGGTCACAAGTAGATTAAACTTCCATCAGATGTTAGGTCTTCGTGATACCTTATGGTGTTATTTCACCGAATTTTCTAATCAGTTGGATGATACTAGAGTTCACTATTCTGACATACTTGGACCGCTGCTCCCGGGAGAGTGAGAGACCGATTATTATTCGCCATGACCCGATGTACCTGCCTTACGGCTTCGTTGCCGATAACGCCGATTTCCGACCCTACTTATCGACGCACGAATTGTTCGTATTATCACAAACTTTATCCGCACTTCTGATGCGAATCATATGAAAAATATAGTGTGTGATGATTCAATTCGAATGGTTCAAAAGTTACGGGGGATTGAACTTTCGACAAAACGACAAAAAATCTAAAACGTGGTCTCTTTTGAACGTCGACATCTTCGGTTCCCTTAGTCGTACAGATTCCAGCGAAAACACATAATGAAGCTCTTCGATCGTACTTTCATTTTATTCATTTTTGATTTATGGAACTGCTACATTTTTTCTCGTCATGAACAATTATATTATTTGAACGTGATTTTCATTCTCGATTCATGAAATCAATAATATTTTATTCGTTATGGTCTGTTACGAACGGACTCTGTCCATTGTTCCGACGATCGGACTAGTATCGATGGATCGGATGGATCCAACGAAACGACGGATGAGGTAGATCCGGGCTTGCACATAAAGGCGACCGACGGGGGCGATCTCACGTTTCCCGCCGATACAGGAAAAGGCAAGCAGTCGCGAGCACGGCGATGCTCAGCGGTGCACGGCCGCATGGGTCTACCAAGGGGAAGGCACGGTAATCGGATTTTTGTAATTTTTTATACAATTGAACAATTATATTATTCAAACGTGATTTTGAAGATGATGAGCCCCTTTGAAAATTGAAAAAAAAATACGAGAGTGTTCCTTGATTCATTCTTCGCACGACCTGTAGGTTTGAAAATGGAACTCCGCCGGACACTATATCTAACACGCAACTGATTTGTGCGGGAGGTCGCGCTTGCCGCGAACGCGGGTGCACGGGAACCAAGGCCTGTCTGCTTTACATTCGAGGAACGATGGAGGGCATAGTAAACACGTTGAACTTCAATTACTTCATCATATGACGGAATTATTTATTTCATTTCATGTAGCATAGTCGACTTAAAACAACAAAAATGTCAATGGAATACGCACTTGACTAAAATTTTAGAACATCACTTTACAAATGTGAAACTGATGCTCTTAGCTGTGCGACAGCTACCGTACGTCAAGAATAAGTATTGAATAAAATGTCCTTTTTGATTTCAGAAAATGGAATAGGTCACAGTGTTATTTAATTAATAGCATACAAAATAACAAACTCAAAACTGCTCCACATAAACCTCAGAACTATAGGAACATTTGAATAAAATCTCAAATTGAATCGCAAATTCACATTCCTATAAATGTGTCTACTAACTTCTGTGTATTGGAGTATGTTTCAGGAATGATTTTTCTCTTTGAAATATGCTTTATGCAATGAAATGTTAAGTTAGCACGTACGAATTTCGCTATTTTGGATCGAGATTGTAATGTAATAGCTTCGTCATAATCCTCACAAGTGAAAAAACTCATGTAGATTTGAACGGGTTGCAGCAACGGCCATAATGCGTCTGTTTTGGTGGTGTAATAATTCCCGATTTGATATTGCAGCATTCCAACACATATAAGATACTTATGAGTCGTTTGAAGCTATGTGATTAGTAAATCGTTGTCTCTGACAAGCGTAATGACGATACTGAAATGGTCAAATGATAGAATGCATTCCGTTAGTCAAGGAAGGGAATTTTCAAGACTCTGATGAGAACCCAGTTTTTGTCCTAAGAGACCTGGGGGTCCGTGCAAACTGGTGTTCAGACAACGGGTATTATTATTGTATTACTCGGAATATTCGAGAAACATGTCGATTACCGGACATCTAGAACCTTTCGCGAAATTCAATATCGACTAGAATGAAAATTTCTGAAGATGCATTCAGAGTTTTCGGATTTCAAGACAATCGTATGAACGGCAGAATTAATACATAGTCTGTTATTTGACTTGAATTCCAAGTACGTTTAACTCTGCGCAAACAAGGTCTGCGGCGTCCTTGTTTGTGGTGATACCAGCGCGCGACGTCCGACATGAATGAATCGCTTTTTGTACATCATATCTGTCTTACAAGAAACCTTTCGAACCCGAACTGGCCGATTTCGATGATCTTGATACATGTTGTAGAACATCGAAAAATAAGAGACACGTATTTTTTTATATGTGCTCTTAAGCCCGTTTAGGGGGTGAAATCTACCCTCAAAGTTCACTCTTAAAAAGTCTTTTTTCGAAATATCTCTGCTTCTAATTCGTATTCTGCGACGGAACCAAATGGAAAATGCTCTTTGCGGCGACGCGAAGCTACTAGACATTGTTATGGCCACAAGGGTTGCAACCCCTATTTTTTATACCGGAAAAACCACATTTTTCGAAGATATTTTCGTTGTACTGATTCGAATATTGACTTGAAAATTGAAAAATAAATCTTCTGGGCGGTGAAATGGAGTAAATAAGTTGACGTATTCAAGGATTTCGCGTTAACCACCCCTAAACACGGCTACTACCCCTTCAGACATTGGTCATCTGCAATAATGAAGAAAATGTTTTTCTCAAGAGAAATACGAATGAGATATGTTTTGAGAGACACGTATTTTGTTATATGTGCTCTTAATGCTGGAAGCAGAGATATATCGAAAAAAGACTTTTTAAGAGTGAACTTTGAGGGTAGATTTCACCCCCTAAACGGGCTTAAGAGCACATATAAAAAAATACGTGTCTCTTATTTTTCGATGTTCTACAACATATACCAAGATCATCGAAATCAGCGAGTTCGGGTTCGAAAGGTTTCCTGTAAGTATTGCAAATTACATGCAGGATAGTGTTGACGTATGAAAATAGAAGCATAATAAACGACAATTATAGTATGCATCGTATTTTTCAGCCAAAAGGTCTTAACTTGATCTGCTTTCCGGCAGCTATCGTGCTTTGACGAATTGTCTCAAGAACTTGAGCAATAGTATACGGCTCGCCTTTCTACATAAATAAACTGTCTGACCAGGTGAACAATTTCATTATCTTCAACAATGTACGGTACAATTTCAAACCTTCTGTCCGCAATCTTGGAGTGATTCTTGATTCAAAACTGACGAGGAAACCTCAGGTCATATCTATCAACAAAAAAGTCGATTCATTTCTGTACCGTTACAATTTCTTTCGCAACTGTACCACCATCAAATGGCCTATACATCTAGTTGAATGCTATTTCGGTTACTTGTTGATTACTGCTCATCAGTAATCTGAAATTTATCGGATGAACTTGACCATCGCCTTGAATCTTGCATGGACGCTGGGATTAGATACATCTGATGAATGAGTGGGAGCGATCATATCGTTCCAACTCGGTGCAAACTTAGTCGGCTGACAGTAGCTGGTCGGCGGAGACATCTTGCCTCTTGCCTTGTTCACAGAATCTTAAATACCAACGTAGCTAGCTGCTTGTCAGCCTGTTTATTACCAAAGCCAGTAGCAGACCTGTCCGGGGTGATATGGTCCACTTTATAATACGCAGTTTTCTGACGGAGACTCTGCACGACTCATATTATATTTCTTATTCGTATCACCGAAATTCACTACTTCGTGAAATCAGAGAATCATCTACTCCCCGTAATTTCAAGACGAGACGGTTCAATTATATTTTCAACATGGAAAACAAAATCCTCGTTGATTTGAAGTGTCAGCTATACGCATTCTACATCAGCTCCAGTATTACTATTCCCCGTTTGATCTTATTGGCAACTTGTCGTATTTCCACTTTCAATTTTACTGTTTTCTGAGTCCCTGCAAGTTGTACAACACAATGGACGGAAGAAACAAAACAAATATAGCATCATCATTACCATCATCATGATGATCATCATCATCAGCATCTCTTTCTCCCTCTCCCTTTCACTGACTCTCTCCCTGTCCCTCTCCCTTTCCCTCTGCCTCGCCATCTGCCTCTCACTCTGCCTTTTTCATTTTACTACCTCTTCCTCGCCTCCTTTCCTCCCGGTCCCGCTTCCGCTTCCTGTCCGGCTCTTAGTCCGTCTTCTTCTCCCTCTTCCTATTCTTGATTCCTTTTTGCTGCCTCTGTCTCCCACTTCCCCCTCCCTCTATCGTTTCCATTTTCTTTTGCCCTTCCTCTTCAACCGCCGCTCACTCTTCATATTGCAATATGTCTCTCAATGTTCCTCTCCATATCTCGCTATCTTTCCTTCTCCTTGTCCTCTCCCTCTCCTTCCCTTCGACTGCCAACACCTCTTTCTTACGCATGAGTCCTCATTCTCCTCTCCTTCAGCTCCTTACTGTTCCATCCCTTCATTATCTCCTTTTTCCGGCTCCCTGTGACTCTTCCTATTCCTCTCTGCTCCACATCCTTCTCCTCCCTGCTGAACTCTCCCTCCTCTGACCGTTTCCTTTCCCTCAGACGTCCCATTTTCCTCTTCAAATGTCCCTTGCGCTCCAGCCCCCTCGCCCTTTCCCTCACCATCTCCTGCTGCGATCGCCTCTGTCCACCTCTGATTTCTTTTGATCTCCATCTTCTTCTCCCTTCCCAAACGTTTCGTATCAACCTTCACCTTTTTCTCCTCTTCTATTCCCCTTTCTGTTTTGATCACTCTTCCTTATATTCCTCCATCT
>CAXAKQ010000037.1:0-7500 GCA_963969455.1 Arge pagana
AATGGAAGACCTCATGAAAATCAACGAAAATCTACGACGACAAATCACCCAAGGCTCGAGAGAAGAATCGCGATCAGAAAACACTAGGAAACCAGAACGACAAGAATCTCCAGAACTCCAGATCCTGGAACAACGAATAGAGCAGACGTTTTCAATGAAGGACGCTTTGGCCACGATACCAGAATTTAACGGTAACAAGAACAAACTTTACCAATTCATGCAAGCATGCCTGACGGCCAAGGAAATGATTAGCCCTAGAGCAGAAGGAGCATTCACGCGCTCGCTTCGCACGAAATTATATGGAAGTGCAAGAGTGGTAATGGGAGAAACAGAAGCTTCCACAATCCAGGAATTCGTGGACGAGATGATCGAGACATTCTTCCCAGAAAAACCAACCGATGCATACAGAGGAGAAATGGCCACTTCATTCAAAAAGCCGAACGAAAAGGTAATCGACTACGTCGAAAGAATTAAATCATTAAAATTCGCAATCGAACTCTGCGAAAAAAGGAAATACGGACTCCTAACGAAATCCATGAAAGACGCAATCGAGGAGCAGACGACGACAGCATTTATTAAAGGACTACCAAGAGAATACAGACAGGAGCTAAACCAACAAGGGAGAACGAACTTCTCCTACATCATGCGTAAAGCCATCGAGTTAGAAAACCAATTCGAATTAGATCAGGAACGAGTAAGATCGACACAAACAAGACCGTACTACAGGAACGACGGTCCCTCAAACTACGGACCACCTCCGAGGAACGACGAAAGGCCACGTCACAACGATTACACAGCACCAGGAAGATTTCCAAGGAATTCACCCAACGAAGGACCACCTAACAATTACAGGACGGCGGACAGGTTTCCACAAAACAATCACCGACAACCTCAGGGAAACGCGAACGATTACAGGAGACCGACATTACCGACGTGCACATATTGCAAGAATTATGGGCACAGCATAGAAGAATGCCGAAAGAAGCGATACAACGAGTCGAGGAATCAGGGAAACGACCATGGCCGACACGAGCAGCGGACCAGCTCGGGCACCAACGGCCAGGTCCGGCAAGTTCGTCAGGTGAGTCAGCTCGACGACACAGAGGTGGACACGGCACCGGAACCCACAACGAGCAGATTCCACGACAGACCCGCGAGCCCATCATTGCAAACATCAGCCTCAGCGACAACAGAATACCAATGTTGAGACTCGAATCATCCGCGTTCCGAGGAAACACCGATTTCTTGATAGATACAGGAGCCGAGATCAACGTAATTAAACTCAGCAGCGTGGGACACCCGGAAGAAATCGACGAGGAAACGACAATACGAATAAAAGGAATCACTAACCAAATCCTGCCCACAATCGGAACAATCGTGTGTCATTTCGGGAGACACCCGATCACACTCCACGTGGTAGACAAAGACTGCACGATCCCTTGCCACGGAATCCTAGGGTCCGAATTTTTTACCAAAACCAAAGCTACCATCGACTATGATAAGGAAACATTGACAATCGAAGGCGAGGTAATGCCATTTAAAACGAAGACACCGTCACCCATCAAACCAAGGACTAAAGAACACGTGCCAGTAAAGGTAAGAAACCCCGAAATAAAACAAGGTTACCTGGGAAAACTCGACCTAGGACCGGGAGTCTACGCAGGAGAAGGCATATTCACCGTCCATAACAATAAAATAACTCTACCAATAATAAATTCCACGACGCAACCGATAAAACTAAATATACCACCAGTAACGCTGCTACAATACGACGTCATCCACGACCACGAGACCGAAACAGAGGAAGACGATAGGAAAAACATTGAAATCAAGGACTTACTGCGACTGGACCATCTTAACAACGAGGAAACGACCAACATACTTCAACTCGTGCAACAAAACGAAGACATATTCTACAAACCAGGAGAACCCCTGGGACACACCGGCAAGATCGAACACCAAATACGAACAACGAACGATGACCCCATATTCGTCAAACAATACAGGTACCCGCCAATCCATAAAGAGGAAATATTAAAACAAGTCCGAGAATTGGAGCGAAACGACATAATAGAACCATCCCACTCACCCTACAGTTCCCCTCTCTGGATCGTCCCAAAAAAGGAAGATTCAAAAGGTAACAAAAGGTGGAGAATGGTAATTGATTACCGCCTCCTTAACGAAACAACGATCGGAGACGCATATCCTCTGCCTAACATCGTAGAAATCCTAGACCAACTTGGTAGCGCCAAATACTTCTCAGTGTTAGACTTGGCATCTGGTTTTCATCAAATCCGCGTGAAGGAGAGCGATAAGCCTAAAACAGCCTTCGCTACACCGTTTGGGCACAAGCAATTCAAACGAATGCCATTCGGACTCAAGACAGCGCCGGCAACATTTCAACGCCTTATGGATCAAGTATTGGAAGGGTTACAAGGAACGGAGTTGTTTGTATACTTAGACGATATCGTCATATACGCCAGCTCGTTGGAAGAACACACCATCAAATTTAACCGACTCACCGACAGACTTAGACAAGCGAACCTCAAGTTGCAACCGGATAAATGCGAGTTCCTAAGGAAGGAAGTCGCCTACCTAGGCCACACAATCTCGGAGGACGGACTAAAACCAGACCCGCGAAAAATCGAAGCTGTAAGGAACTTCCCGATTCCAAAAACCGCTAAACAAATCAAGGAATTTTTAGGACTAGCAGGATACTACCGTAGGTTTATCCAAGATTTTTCGAAAACTGCTAAACCATTAACAGAACTTTTAAAGAAAAATAGCGCATTTAAATGGACAGACAAACAACAAAAGGGATTCGAGACACTTAGAGACAATCTTTGCTCTAACCCGATTTTACAGTATCCAGATTTCAATAAACCCTTCGTATTAACCACCGATGCATCAGGATACGCACTAGGCGGTGTATTAAGCCAAGGGAACATCGGAAAAGACCTGCCCATCGCCTACACCTCTAGATTGCTTAATAACGCGGAACAAAATTACTCGACAATCGAAAAGGAGCTATTAGCGATAGTATATTGTGCCAAACACTTCAGACCTTACTTATACGGCAAAAAATTTACTTTAATAACAGACCACAGACCACTCGTATGGCTCAACTCCGTAAAAGACCCGTCATCTCGTCTAATAAGATGGCGATTGCTTCTCATGGAGTACGAATACGAAATAATATATAAACCGGGAAAAATAAACGCAAACGCAGACGCTTTATCCCGAAATCCGGTAACTATCGCCCACCTCACGAAAACGGACTCCTCCGACACCGACGAAATTGTCGACCGAGTAAAAATAAGCGAAACGAACCTTGACATTACTGACACACCAGAAACATTTTCCATCGCGCTCAAGGCAACAGCTGAGTCAAACGAAACGACGAAATACGGAGGACTCGAAGAAATACGAAAAGGGAAGCTCGAAGGAAAAAATGCAGTGCACACCCAGAACAACCAACGACACGTAATACACCTATTGGAAAACGGATTAGTATCAAGAATTAAGACCTTAGGGAAAATATGCAGGCAACTACGAATTACTAACCTGGCAATTAAACAAGAGGATTTCACCTCCAAGTCCAAAAACCCAGAGCAAGTAAACCACCTCTTCCGCGCCCATCTCCCCAGCCACTGCAAAATCTTGATATGCAACCCCAGACCTAAACCCCTTCCCCAAATTCCCGAGGAATCTCCTCCAGACGATCTTACAATCCACAACGACGAAAACGACGATCACCACGAACCAAACATCGATATAACAGAAGAGAGTGACGCCGACGACATAGAATCCGACGAATCTAGCGATAGTTCGGACGATAGAATAATCGACGGACAACACGAATACGAATTACGCGACGAACAGAACGTAATAACGACTAGGGACCAGTTCGTTAGAGCCAAGACAGGATTAGTTATCTTTACGACCACGCAGGGAGAGCCCTGTGATGACGGATCTAAAATCTTAAAAACGGCAAACCTATTACCAAAATTCAGAAAACTCGCCATAGGCCGAGCACACGTATTCAACGAAAAGAATCAACAGATCATAATCCTAGCGATCAAAGAAAACGTAAAACGAAACATAGACAAAGAAATATTACGGGAAGCTGTTCAATCTTTACGAAACGTGATACTCGAACTAGACCTACCACAGATAAACATAGCTAAGACTAACAGAATCAATTCGCTCGAGTGGAAACCGATACTCCAGCTCTTAAAAACAAACATAGCGCCGTGTAAAATAGTTGTTTACGAAAATAAGGTTAGAACGCCCGACGAAGGCGACGTAGAAGATATAATCAGGGAATATCACGCCTCAGCGAACGGCGGACACAAGGGCATAACAAAAACGTATCAAAGAATCCGCCAAGATTTTTTTTGGGACGGAATGAAGGGACAAATAGCCACCTTCGTGAGAACATGCATCGAATGCCAGAGGCGGAAGTTAACACGAAATAAGACACGCGAACCAATGGTAATAACCGATACTCCGCTCTCCGCGTTTGAGAAGGTTTCTATGGACGTAGTAGGACCGCTCCCCGTGACCGCCAACGGAAATGAATATATTCTCACGATCCAGGACCATTTAACCAAGTACTCTTTAGGTATACCTCTAATTCAAACAGGCTCGCGATCGATTGCAACAGCACTGATCGAAAACCTCATTTGCAAACACGGTGCCCCGGCCAAGATCCTAACCGATCAAGGCAGGAACCTCACGAGCAGCCTCTTGAAAAATATAGCTCGGAAGTTTAAAATCCAGCAGTTAAAAACCACCGCGTTCCATCCGCAATCGAACGGGAGCATTGAACGCTCGCACCACGTACTAAAAGAGTATTTAAAACAATACGTCTCAAACACAAACGACTGGGACCAGTGGTTAGCACAGGCTATGTTTTCATACAACACAAGTATTCACGAGAGTACACGTTACACACCACACGAGTTAGTATACGGTAAACCCGCACGCATGCCATCGGCGCATGACATCATTGACGAACACCTCGATTATACATACACCGATTACATGACGGAACTCTGCGAGAAACTCCACGCGATACAAGGAATAGCTAGGGATAACCTAATCAAATCAAAGCAACGGAATAAGCACTATTACGACAGAAAAATTAACACAATAGACATTGACCCTGGAGACAAGGTATTCCTCTTAAAGGAACCTTCCAGAGGGAAATTCGACGACCAATATACAGGTCCCCATGTAGTATTAGAAGTACTGTCGCAGAATAATGTTAAAATAAGATATAATAATCGCGACAGAATTGTACACGTAGATAAGTTAAAATTAGCTAGGCTTTAAATATTACAGAATGCTACTACTCATCATGCACCTCGCCACGGCGGCTGCACTCACGGGATACGACTGCGGGGGCGCGCACATAAATATAACCACGATTAACTTGATAGAGCCAACGCAATGCGTAATACCAGACACACGACCTACCATACAGAAGACGTACCTACAATTAATCCAAATATCGGATTTCCAAAAAACTACAGCGATCCAGTGCCGGATCGAAATTGACAGGACGGTGTACCACTGCGGAATGCACTCGCATGTCTCCATACTAGAACATGGCAGGCAAGCGTACATAAAAGAAGTCTCAAGAGAAGCATGTCAGCACCTACACCAAGAAGGAATCTTGACATTAGGGCACAATCGACATTTAACAAACATCATCGCCGACGGAACAACTCGAGCAGACCTCACTCTAGCAGGAAAACTAGATTCTACCGGAGGATGCCAAGGAGAATTCTTCGACGACCGGTATGGACAGTGGACAGACGTAGTAGTACAGGCAACAGTAAAAATAACGCTTAGGAAACAGGAAATTAATGTAAAACTGGACAACAACCAAGTAATTTTCAACGACGGACTTTCCTGCCCTCTCAACAAACGAACATGCTTCGATGAAATAGGCGGAAATTCATTTTGGGAGGACGTACCGCATCACGAGTGCGACTTCGCCAACTACGACGTACTGTACGAAGGACACGGATCGAGGATAACAGAGAAGGAATCAAGCCGCAACTTGACGATATACTCACTAACGTCCGAGGAAACCACCTTCGGATTAATCAAAACGACGGAATTCCAGAACTGCGGATACACTCTCTACAAGACGGAACACCCCAAACTTATTATCTTCGAAACGTCACCTGGAAACACCTTCAAGAAACAGCAGCAAATCGCGGTGGAGAATATAGACATTTTTTCTTATGTGAATTCTAAGTTTATCTACGTAGAAAGACATATACGAAATCAACTCAACACTCTGTACCAAGACGTAATCACGCAGCGATGCAAACTCGAAACGCAGGTACTTCGCCATGCCCTGACGTTAGCAACGCTGTCTCCAGACGAGTTTGCGTATAATCTCGTGGGAGAACCGGGACACATGGCCATCGTCGCAGGTGAAGTAATCCATGTGATTAAATGTATTCCAGTATCAGTAAAGGTGAGAGAGACGCAACAATGCTACGCCGAATTACCAGTAACGACGAAAAACGAATCCTACTTCCTCACACCAAAATCAAAATTGTTAATCAAAAATGGAATGGAACGAGAATGCGACCGGATACTAGCACCCATGTACAGAATCGACAACCAATGGTATAAATTCACGCCACACCCCATGGAAACGATGCCACCGCAACCACTAAGACCGAACGACGAGATCACATGGACATACACGCAACCGAAAGCCCTTAGCACGAGTGGCATATATCGACAGACGGACCTGGAGAAGCTAAAAGAACATATTCTTTTTCCAACGGAGCGGATGGCAATTCTCAGCAATATGGCACGAGGCGCGACGGGATACGAAGTCACCAAAGAAGGTATAACATTATATAATCTCTTTGACGAAGATACCCTCTCGAAAATAGCGGAATCCACATCCAAGAAGATATGGTCAGGATTCGTAACCTTCGGCTCCGCGACAGCTGGAGTCATGGGCATTGTCATAATCCTGAGAGTGATCCGATATGTAGTCGACACCTTGATACACGGCTACACGCTGCACCAGGTATATGGCTGGAGCATCAAACTACTAGGATCACTGTGGACATCAGTAACGCACCTTCTGATATACTTAAGCCAGAGAAAGCCGAACCAGGAAGCTGAAAACCCGGACGAAGAAGCACCAACGGACCAGAAACACAACGACGAAGTACCACGGCTGAGGACAGAAGTAACTATAGACGAATTGAGCGAGCGAATTCAGGGAAGGTTAAAACAAATTGCCTAGCAACATTGTTTTAAAATTAGGGGGGAGGTGTAACAAACTCACCCTCCTACCTCGGGAAAATTTACAAATTTATATACGTTTAAGAAGGGACCTGCCATCCGGAAGTATTCCATGCCTTTATAATTACCCCTTCGCCCTAAAAACTACTACAGGAAGTCGGAAACTAGAATCACGCAAGATACGAGATGACCCTCCCACCGAGTGCAACCGCA
>CAXAKQ010000038.1:20000-21091 GCA_963969455.1 Arge pagana
CACCGTACGCGCGTTGTCGTACACCGAGGAGCCTGATGGACTCGCTACGCCGGTGTGTGACGGTGAACGGTAACGGCGGCTACGGCTACGGCTACGCCGCTCAAAGTCACCGTACGCGCGTTGTCGTACACCGAGGAGCCTGATGGACTCGCTACGCCGGTGTGTGACGGTGAACGGTAACGGCGGCTACGGCTACGGCTACGCCGCTCAAAGTCACCGTACGCGCGTTGTCGTACACCGAGGAGCCTGATGGACTCGCTACGCCGGTGTGTGACGGTGAACGGTAACGGCGGCTACGGCTACGGCTACGCCGCTCAAAGTCACCGTACGCGCGTTGTCGTACACCGAGGAGCCTGATGGACTCGCTACGCCGGTGTGTGACGGTGAACGGTAACGGCGGCTACGGCTACGGCTACGCCGCTCAGTCACCGTACGCGCGTTGTCGTACACCGAGGAGCCTGATGGACTCGCTACGCCGGTGTGTGACGGTGAACGGTAACGGCGGCTACGGCTACGGCTACGCCGCTCTAAGTCACCGTACGCGCGTTGTCGTACACCGAGGAGCCTGATGGACTCGCTACGCCGGTGCGTGACGGTGAACGGTAACGGCGGCTACGGCTACGGCTACGCCGCTCTAAGTCACCGTACGCGCGTTGTCGTACACCGAGGAGCCTGATGGACTCGCTACGCCGGTGCGTGACGGTGAACGGTAACGGCGGCTACGGCTACGGCTACGGCTACGCCTTTCAATATTCTCCGGCTCGCGCGTTGTCGCGACCGTCTAGACGTAGGGCCCGCCAGGCGATCCTACCCTAACGTACGCCGACGTGGAAACGGCGATGGGGTCTCGTCCAACCGACAAGACGAATCCCCAAGCCAAGGGCTGAGTCTCAACAGATCGCAGCGTGGTAACTGCTCTACCGAGTACAACACCCCGCCAGGTACCTAAGTCGTCTGCAGACGATTCCGAGTCTCGACATCGAAATGATGGACCCATGATCGACAGCTTGGCGCCGAGTCGTCGAACGGGGAGATCCCGACGTCGACCGAAAGCACCGCGCTGAAAAACGGGCTCGTGCGATGACCGATCC
>CAXAKQ010000039.1:7500-10000 GCA_963969455.1 Arge pagana
TGAAGAAATTCAAGCAAGCGCGGGTAAACGGCGGGAGTAACTATGACTCTCTTAAGTGATTGGGAACTGGGTGCCAGGCCGGTGGACGAGGAGCCGTGGCGTCCCAGCCTTCCAATCACATGTGCCAGATCCGTCTGCCTCCTCGTGGCGAGAGTCGGAAGCAGTTCGGCTGACTAAAGACGGCTGGCTTGAGGGGGGGGAGGGTTACCAGCCCGACCCTCATTCCTCTGACATAACGGTCCCAATCTACGAAAAAAGCCTCGGATGAAACAAAATTTCGACAGCCCACTGGCTGTGGACACCGTTAACGAAGAAGATTGTACCTCGAATACTTACCCGTCGACGTCGCGCACAAATCCGGCTCGATTACGTCCAATTTCATCGGTTCCAGCGATCCCCGAACTTCCTCCGGGCCCTTCCGCATCATCTCCATCTTTCGCTGCGCTCAATGACCGCACGTGTCCCCACTGCCGCTCAGTTTTCAAAAGTAAGATCGGCGTAGGTGTCCATGTCAGGGCGAAACATCCGGTCGAAGCAAACGCAGCAATATGCGTTGAACGGAAAAAACAAACATGGACTGTTGAGGAACGTACAATCCTTGCGCGCCTAGACTTGAAACTACGTAACAAAGTTCCCAACCTCGTGCTCGCTATCATGCCGCATCTCAAAGGCAGGTCTTTTGACTCTATTAAGTCGCAGCTCCGCCACGCCTCGTATAAGCGCATTTATGAAGCGTTGGTGAATGAGATGCGGCAGGATATCGACCAGGTCGAGGGAGAGACTGAATCACTCGATAGTCAACCTTTGGAGACTGAAGCGAATGCGGCCGTTCCTACACCCGAAGTGGACTCTGAAAACATGAATGGAATACGAACAGCCTTGAAATCTTACCTGGACTCCGAGGCAGCCAACGAATCCTTTCCTGCGCTTCTGGATGTTGTCCGAGCGGTCCTCCTGGGTGATGATCCATCCGGTCCCTGCGATGCGTTCCTGGAATCTGTAGCGCCACCTGAAAAGAAAGAAGAAAAAATTAACAACCAAAGACCAAGAAGGCCTCTTTCGAAAAAGGCAACAGCGGTCACCTCCTCCAGAAGGAAGACTAGGCGTAAAGAGTATGCTCGGATACAGAGGTTATTGTCGGCCAGACCACGCGCTGCGGTCAGAGAGATTTTGGATGGCCCTGAGACGAATGATAAGACCCCTGATCTTGCAGAAACAGTCCAGTTTTGGAAGCCTCTTTTCACCGGCGAATCAGTGCAGATAGAACAGCTCGATCGGATCCCCAAAGGCAGTGGCACGGACCCCTGGCGGGTGATCCATCCTGACGAGATCAGAAGATGTAAGCTCACCAAGGGTACTGCGCCTGGCCCAGATGGCCTCACTGAAGCCAAGTGGGAGATGGTTCCTCCAGCTGCTAGAGCAATGTTCTACAATTCAATCCTGTTCTCGAAGAGACTTCCAAAACGTCTGGCTGAGTCCAGGACCATCCTAATCCCCAAAGGCTCGAATGCCCAAGTGCCGGCGGATTTTCGTCCTCTTTCGATGTCCTCGGTAGTCACTCGGCAGTTCCACAAGATCCTAGCCATGAGATTGAGGAGCAGCATCAATCTCAACGAAGCCCAGAGGGCTTTTCGTCCGGTTGATGGTCTGGCTGACAATACCCTCGTCCTAGATACCCTGATAACTACAGCTCGCGCAGAGCGTAAGCAGCTCCACATTGCGATCCTAGACGTAGCCAAGGCCTTTGATACCGTCTCCCAGCATGCTATCAGGAGAGCGCTACTGAGGCATGGGTGTCAGGCCGAATTCATCAAGTACCTCGATGCCTTTTACGATGATTCAGTCACGTTTTTTGAAACATGCGGCGAAAGGTCCGAACACATCCAGGTAAAGAGGGGGGTACGGCAAGGAGACCCTATGAGCCCTATCCTATTCAACATGGTCTTTGACGAACTCCTAGACGCCATACCTAAGGACATTGGGTTCATGTTGGGTGGCTGCAAGGTTAACGCTCTCTCCTTTGCCGATGACCTGGTACTCGTATCCTCTAGTACGCCCGGGATGCAGATGCTGCTCGACATCACCACGCAGCAACTCCAGAAGTTCGGCATGAACTTAAACTCCAGCAAATCGTCTGTGCTCTCAATGTTACCTAGTGGACGGGAGAAAAAGGTTAAAATCATGGAAGACCCGCTGTTCAATGTCGGTGGCGAACCACTCAAACAAATGCTCGTTGAAGACTGCTGGCGGTACCTAGGAGTTCAGTTCACGGCCATGGGGAGAAAAGGAAGCAAGACAGCTCTAGGAAACATGTTGAAGCGCCTGCGATCTGCGCCGCTGAAACCTCAACAGCGCATCACAATCCTGCGAGAAAATGTCATTCCGAGGATATTGCAGACTCTTGTTCTCGGCAAAGCCTCCGCCAAACACCTCAGGGAGCTTGATGTCCAAGTACGTAGGTTTGTGAGAAGTGTGATGTGCCTACCTAAGGATGTTGCGA
>CAXAKQ010000040.1:0-14484 GCA_963969455.1 Arge pagana
TCTCTCTCTCTCTCTCTCTCTCTCTCTCTCTCTCTCTCTCTCTCTCTCTCTCTCTCTCTCTCTCTCTCTTTTTTTTTTTTTTTTTTTTTTTGTTGGCTCCCCGCGTCCCCTTCCGCGACTTGCATTGTAATCACGCATAATTCAATTGAAAGAAATCAATACTCGTCTGCATCTGAATCGTTGCTACAACTTCTGCTCTCGAGAATAATCTTTGAATCGCCAGTATAACTGGTAAAAGTTCAACGGCATTTCCCACGGTGTGTTGTAGCGGGTATAGGAACTTTATAAAGGAGTAGGAGAGAGCGAGCGGCGGCGCTCACATCGCTCTTGGCAGTGGCACGGGGCTGGGGGGGGGGGGGGGGCTGGGCTCAGGCACTCATGCTGTTGTAGGTTGCACTAAGGCCCGGGCTACACGAGCGTGTTCCGCGCGGCGTTTTTCGCGCGGCGTGTTTCGCGCGGCGTGTTTCGCGTCGGAATGAAATACACTGTTTTGAATGGACGCAGCTAGACGAGCGCGCAACACGTCGGTGCGAGCGTTTTCAACGCCGCCTGGCGCGTTTCGACGCGCTGGGCGCGTAAAACGTCGTTAATGCGTCGCATGACTTTGAATAGTTTTGACTACACGAGCGCGGAACACGTCGGCCGGTTCGTGACTAGATTGTGACAAAGATGTTTGATATTGAAAAGTTTATTCACGAAATTGAGAAGCGGCCAGGATTGTATGACGTCAAGTGTAAAGGTTACAGTAATCGCCTAATAAAAATTAAACACTGGGAAGAAGTCGCAGCTCAAGTCGAAGAAAACTGGCACGAGAAAAATTTGTCAGGGTATTTCCGATGTTCATTAAAATGCGAATGAAATTGACCCAAGTTCAATCGGCTATTTAAAATTGGGTGCATCCACCAGCGTCGAATAATTTCATTTTGAATCCTCTTCTTTTTTCTCTCAAAAAAATACAGCGCTGCGATGGCACCGACTTGTGTAACCACTGCATCCATTCTGTAGACGAGTTTGAACGAGAATGCGCAACGCGTCCAGCGCAAACACGCTCGTGTAGTAGCTCGTCTACCGAGCGCGTAACACGCTCGGCGCGAAAAACGCCGCGCGGAACACGCTCGTGTACCCCTGGCCTAAGGCGGTATGATCAGCAATGGTACGGCATTGGTTCCCCTGTCTTCCTACTGCCGTTTCGTCCTCGTCTGCTTCTGCTTGCTCGCGGTGTCTGTCTTGCCCGCGTCTCGATCGCTTTTGCCTCTGAATAACCTTGTTGCAGCAACGCGGCCTCGGCGGGGAGAGAGGAGGGCGTTGTGATCAGCGCAACGCCTTGCCTGCCGTCGCGATGAAAAGATCTGTAACAAGGGACGAGAGTCCTTTTTTTTCATTTCCTGGACTCTTGCGTGTTTTATTTGTTAGTCACACAAAAACTTTACATTCTCATTGTAAAAATATAATTTTTTTTAATAACTATTTGAAAATCTATAAAGATTATCATTTCAGCTTCAATGAGAAGCTTTTTGCTAAACTATTTAGATATATAAAAATGATTACATAAAATAATAACAAATAAATAATTACTTTTCTATCAATACCTTGCTTTGATCTACCGACCTCGGCGATGTTTGAGCGCGGTAGTTTTGCCCGCAAAATTCAACGTTCGGGATATATTATTTTTGGGAATTGCTAAAAAATGAATTTTAAGAGGGTAAACATATTCATCTCGTCATTAGTCGTCACGATAATCAATTGTGATACCTATTACAATTTTTTTATTAACATTGTAATACATATTACAATTGTTTATTAAAATTGTGGTACCTATTACAATTGTAATATTTGTTACAATTGTTTATACAAATACCTATTTACGACTTCTGGGTGCAATGAGCTTTGGTCGGGTCTTCATTGTCAATCGTTCATTGTCCCTGCAAATATTATCGTTACAGGCAACTGTGCGACACGATGTTGATTGGTATTGGAATATTCGTTGTTGGTTCATCTATGACATTGTAAAATAGAAGTAAAAAATCTTTGTCCTACGCTTGATTTCACGTAAGGATTCTTTGTCAAACGCAAACGAGATGAAATTGATTGAAACGATGCGTAATAAAGCAACTGTTAACCGAGTGACGGGTTAAACAGAATTGACCCTTCGTTTATTTCACTCTACATTTTCTCTGTTCCATGACCAATGACCCAGCTTCTTTTTCCTTTCTATGCTATTCGAAATTCACCGAGAGAGGGAGCTGATTTATGGCTTCGTTGGTTCATAGATTTTTGGCAAATTCACCAATACGAGGTTGCTACTCGGGTTCATTTCGAGATCGTTACGAACCTTGCGAAAACATGTTCATTCTCTACTTTTCGTGGGACTGGTAACTGATAACGACAAATATTTGTGGTCCGATCATTTCCAATGCTTGCCCATGTTTGCTGAAATAGTAAATAAATTTCGACTACAAATAAGAAAGTAATGGTAATTGTACACGATGAAAATCTGTTGAAATTCACTCTGCCATAAGCATTGTCCCATTTGGAGATGTAGAAGATATATAGCGAGATGGTAAATCTCATGAAGAATTCTACAAAAGTACAATCCTGTTCTGTATGTGTTGAGTGAGTGATGGTCTAGTGCGCAGTTGATAAGTCTGTGACTAGATCCACACTCATTAAATACGTTCGGACGAGCACCGAAGCATCTGCGAGATTGAAATGTACCCAACAGATTTGTTATCTTTGAATTCTACGCTTACATGTCGACGAGTTTCATGTATTCTCACAATATTCTGGCGAGAGGCATTTCCATAGACGAGTATGAATTTGGTGCACGTGCTGTATGGAAAATCGTGACTAGATACACACTCGTCTACGGCAACCTCTGCTGTAAGGTTCCATCAGCGAGAGTTTGGAAGTCTCCGATGTGAACCTTGATAGGAAAAAAAAATTGTTCCTCAATTGACCACCATTTTCAAGACATACATGAATATTCTGTCTTCTTTTCTCTTACTTGGTACAGATAAAACGCCTGAGAAGCCCCGAAGCAGCGATCGATAATGGCAAAACGAAACTTCGAGCTATCGAGAGTCCGTTTACACCGTCGAGTTATACTCCAAAAACGTGCGTATCTCCATCATCCCTTTATAAATAGATTTCAAATGAAATGCTTGCGGACCTAGAATTTTAATTCATTCGCTATCAATGTCCATCGCAAAATCGAACAATTTGTTGAATTGCAGAGAAACGCCAAGCAGATTTTCCACAAAAACTGATCGAGGACAGATCTTGATGGCGTTCGGGAACCAGCAACCGTCTTCTTGGAAGAACTTGGACAAACAAGTAGTCGAGATCAAGAAAACTGATGATCCACACATTCCTCCCAAAGCTGCGTACATGTACGAACAATTGGTTGATAAAGCCACCATACTCGACCTACACTGTCGAGATATTCGCAAGCGTTTAATTATAGAGGACCAGGATGAGGATTTGGACTGGTTCGAAACAACGGAGCGAAGTCAAAGCGCGTTCAACACTTTTGGTAGAGTTTGTTGCGATGCGGATGGGAAACTAAATAACGTGTCGATCTTATTGGAAGGTCCGCAGAAGGACATATCCAGTTCCAGGAATAAACTAGATTTAAGTAATCTTCGTTCCTACTCCTTATTCCCTGGCCAACTGATCGGGATGCAAGCGTCCAATCCGACTGAAAACGTATTGATTGTTAAAAAATTGCACCGCTTCGATGATCCACCATTACCAAGCTGTCCAAAAATTACACGCGATCTTCAAATTGTTGTCGCTGCCGGACCCTTCACGCATCCTGATAATTTGAAGTACGAACCGATGCTAGAACTGCTCGAATACGTCCTCGAGAATAGACCACATGTTCTTATATTATTTGGACCATTCGTGGAGTACAGTCATCCAGACGTTCACAATTGCTCCATGTCTTTGACCTTCGACGACTTTTTCGAACAATGCATCGGTAACATCATGAATACTTTGCAAGAGTAAGTAACTTGGTTCACAACGATATATAGATAGATGGATAGTATTCTCTGACGTGGGCTAGATTCAATACTCTACAGTTTTCTAAGCCTATTCTTTATTATTGTTTCCATAGCACCAGCACACAAGTTGTGTTGATTGCCTCGTACCGTGACGCGCATCACGAACCAATATTTCCAACGCCTGAATACCAACTGAAACAGAAGTATCCAAATCTACATTTAATGCCAGATCCATGTATGCTGGACATAGATGGATTGATTATAGGAAATACTTCTGTGGACATCATGATGCACTTAACGCGCGAAGAAATAAGCCTGTAAGTTGACATTACCAAGAGACATTAGCTACAGAATCTACGGCTCGCGTCGTACGTAACATACAATCATGAATATTTATGCATTTATTTATTAATTTCTGTCCCTTTGTGAAATTGTCATTTCGTAGCTTTCTACAAAGCAAGGTAATCAGTTTTTTTTTCTTCTCATCCTATACAGCGATACGAAATCGGACCGGCTTACGAGAATCGCAAGCCACATTATGACCCAACGCTGCTTTTATCCACTGGTTCCTTCTTCGGAAGAGGTAAACGTCGACATGAATTTATGGGAAAAATACGCTTTCATCCATCGACAGCCACATGTATTAATCTTACCATCGACTCTACGATACTTCGCCAGTGGCATTTACCAATCGCTCGTTTTGAATCCTGGAAGACTCGCAAAAGCCGGCTTCGCACGATTATACGTCCGCCCTCCCAGCGCATCAGGCTGGAGTTCTAGAACTCACATAGCATGCCAAATTCTACGACCATAAGTAGTTAGTATTACAGACTGAGACTAAGTTTGCCAAGCTACTCATATTACTAGGATACTGTTAATCGTTCGATACTTTATTTATCGTTTACTTCACTGCTACAGTGCTGCTTGGTGAATAAAATTCCGTTATTTTCCATATACTAGGCGCATACCATATGTACTCTGCTCGTACGACTAATCACATCCCGGTTTTCCCACCTTTTTGCTTCATGTATGTGGGATGATTCACATTTTCATTTTGTTTCGTAGCCCGTTGAATTTTTAACATGATTCTGTTTCGATCTACCCAAATGAATTCGTTTTCAACGCATCAATATGCGTAGATATACAATGTTAAAAAAAAAATTAAAAAATAGGAGGTAAGCGCTTTTATGCACAACTTGAAACGTACTTTAATGACGTTGCTACGGTTTTTTTTCTAATACACTCGTACCAGCATTCTATTATAGTTTTTGCATTCGCTACGATCGTCGCATGTTTCGTAGAACAGCAAATCTGTTAACAGAGATTTAAAATTCGTGTTCGATTACTTCAAACGCCAACGGATCGTTGCTACGTAGGAGTAGCAAGAAAAAACAAAAGAATTAAAGAAAAAGCTCAACGAACTATTCGAACAATAACAGGGGAAAGGGACGCCTTCCATCGGCCATTTTGTAAAAGGTCGTTACGACCCTTCCATTCGCCTTCGTCACCGGACTTCACTATTACGTCATCTGACTTTACGTCTGTCATTTGTGCAGTCCAACGGTCGTGCGCGCGGCGTCTGTGTGTCGCGTCGAGCCAAGAAAATATACTAATTGTGAAAGAAAAATTTGACGTAATAATGCGCGGATTGCGGGAGTGAATGGTGAGATTTGCGATCGTAACTAGTGATAATTAATCGGTGTTTTTGCAGTGCGCGAGAACAGTAAAATTTGGTTAGAATTTTGTTGAACGATTGAACATCCCATCCCGAGAAGAAGTTTAGCCGAATCGCCGCGCGATGGCGCCACTCGTATCAGAATCATCCGTCCCAAGTTTTCTGCTACTAGTGGGCCGTGGAATTGGTCATTTCGCAAAAATTCCCATATTTTCCTGCAAATAATCGCAACACTCGCGCCAAACGGATCCAACAGTTCCCCACATGTCGAGGTGAGTTAATTTATTCGATCGTATTATCCCACCGCGATATCATACCACAACGCCAACCTACCAAACAACGAAAACACCGAAATGCCAATCTCTCGTCCACCATCTTTGTTGTAACAATTTGCGTACACAACGCGTTTGCGCTCGTCTTTTTTTTTCTTCCCATCTGGTGAACTTCAAGCTTTTCGCCCATATTTATCCCTATTTCTATCGCATCGGCGTACAAATATCACGTGCGTGATACAACATATTTTCCCGATATGAGCGCGATGTCTCGACTCGTCATCGTTAACATTTCGCAACAACGGCCTTGCTCGTGTTTTGTTTTTTTTTCCCGCGCTCTCTCTTTCTCTCTCGTGCCACCCTGTTTATTGCAAAACTGCGTCGACAATTTTTTTTTTTCGTACTCATCAAACGAAAGCTTCTCCATCGAAATCACCCACCACGTTGCGTGATAAGTCTCTCCTCGTTGAATCGTAGCTGCGCGTGACGCGCGCGGTGATGCATGCATCTACAACGGGGGGCCTACGCATACACCGCGGCGCCTGCACATAACGTCGTCGCGCGCACGTACGTGTTGTCGCGCGTATATCTGGTTCGTTGGAAGCATCGATACGCGTATGTCGAACAAACGGCAAGCTGTTCGAAATTGTTAAGATGGGTCAGGTAGCCTGTCACATGCTCGCACGTCACTCCATGATTATACACGATTGTATTTTCGAATGACTTTCTAAAAAGCGCGAAGCGAGTCCACTTTCTCCAAAGCAAATTTTCACGCAGTGAAACTGATCGCACAAACACTGTCTTACGAAATAATATTCGGCTCTTTTCCGTTATAGCCCCCCACCAAATAATAACAACCACAACAACAACGACCACAACAACAACAACAATAACAACAACCATAATAATAATAATAATAATAATAATAATAATAATAATAATAATAATAATAATAATAATAATAATAATAATAATAATAATAATTACTCTAATGATACTATTCATTGCACAATTGACAAAAATTTGTGTCCACTTGTACCCATTAAACCCAACTAATAAACAATTTGTTTCTCAAAAAATGGTTGAAATTATTATAAGTATGAATTTCATTTCACTTACCTTCGTCGTATGTGCTATGGATCTTTTATTCGTAATCTCGTTATAAAATATCATTTTCACTGGTTTCTGACGCCACGAGCACAACATATTTTTCCAAACGAATTGTCGCCAGATTACAAATAACTGACCTATTATAATATGGCACACGCGTGTACGTATAGTATGCACGTGTATGCAGCATCACAGAGCGTACCATGTGACCGTGACTCTTTGCGAAACGAGCAGATCTGTCAACTTCGAACGGATAAAAGAATATAACTTACTTATCGATTTAAAACATGCAACGATGTGGAACGAATGAATACGCCAGTTCACGTACATCGCAATGATTGCATCTGCAATACTTCTTACCGGATAACGAATAATCCATCTGTACTCTCGATAGTTAGGAACAACGACAAATTCGTTTTTTTTTCTTCATTTTTTTAAATTATAATATTTTTTACACCATTTTTTCCCCAAAGCCATTCGAAAATCCTTGAAATCGCTGAGCATTATTCGGATTTATGCCGATATAATTTTTTTTTTTTTAACGACAATTAGAATAATTTTCTGGTGAATTATTAAAGCACGATTTCCTACAGAATATATGCCATTATTATCTTGAATTAACTATCTGCGTGGTGAAACGCGTTTTTTTTCTGTTTTTTTTTTTGCCATAATTTTTGCGACTGTACTTTGATCTCTGGTATATCGACGAGAACCGATTCAAAGTATATACCGTTTAAAAAAAAAATCTGTTATTATTTTCATTTGGTAATTTGGTGCCGATTCCGTTTGTAAAGCGACGTGTTGCTATCGTCGATAAAAAAACGTAGATGACTTTGATGCGTTGTTAAAGAAAAAAAAACTCCCGCGATAAGTCTACCGTCTGCGAGATCCCCTTGAAACCGGGTCTCCGCAACGCGCATCTCGTAACTTTCTCCAACAATTCTACCTACCCTTCGTTGCGAGAATATTCTCAAAGTTATCGCCTCGCCGCTTACGACGTGGCGCCTTGCTCTTCAATTTTTGTCAGCGCACAGTTGTGTACTAAGAGTTGTTCTATTCGCGTTTAAAGTATTAATATACATATAGAACGACGTGGCCTGTATCCTCGACTTCGCCTCGTCGATCGGCAAAGAATATTCGAAGTAGCAATTGATAAAAAAAACATCACAAATTAATATCAATAAATTAAAATAAAATAAAACGAAATAAAATAAAATAAAGTAAAAAAAAATAAAATGAAATGAAATGAAATGAAATGAAATGAAATGAAATCAAAATGAAATGAAATAGAATATAATGAATAATTTTCAAAAAAGAGAGAAAACGAGAATTTAAAAAATGGGGAATAGGCTAACACTTGTATTTATATATATGTACATATTGGAGCAGTTGAGTCGTTGTTGCTAGGGCTGAATCGTGTAAAAGTGTCGCGACCGCTGCTGATTGACGGTCCGAATCAGCTGGTGCTAAAACCGTCTCGTCTCGTTGAACAAATATTCAAATATTTGACGGTCGGTATGTAGGCGTTCATATATTTTTTTCCCTTTTTTTTTGGAACGTTATCGAGCGGAATGTAAATCGGTTCTTCATCGAGGCCACGCGAACGTCCTAGGTCGTGAACGAAGGGCACAACGACATTGATTATTCGTAAAATAATGAAAACGACGTAATCCGACGAAGTGATTCCATATTTTTTTCCCAATCAATTCCGCCGTTGATTGATCATTCATTTTGTATTGTTCGGTCATTTTTTTCGGTTATCCGTTTTTCCATTTTCCCCACTATTCGTTTTTTTCTGTTTTACGATTTTTCATTATTTTCTTGCTATTCCGTTTTCCATTTATTCTGTTACTCGGTTTTTCATTTCGGGTGTACTTCCGAATAGCCCATACCTCCGAATATTCTAAAGTTTCGTATACACGTGTATTTCAACGCGCTGAGAACGAATATGATAGGCAAAATACCCGCAAATTGCATTTTCAAGGTCAAATCAGGAAAAAATTATTTTTTAAAAGGTTTTTCACGTTTATTGTGATAAATATTGATTCTAGAGGAAAATAGTTGCAACAAAAGTTGTAGGCCATAAAAATATTGACATTTTTTGTTGAATACAATTTTTCTGTAGAGCCAGTCGTTTATGAGAAAAATGCGATAATGCTCCAAGATGTGTATATGTCGTCGGCAATAACAATTTCGGGCATTTGTCGAAAATGCACGGGTGGGTTGGGTTGGGTTTAATATTGAAACTAATGGAGTTTAGCAGAATATACCTATTTCGGAGCATTATCACTTTTTTCTAACAAACGACTGGCGCTAAATGAAAATCGTATAAATTAAAAAATGTCAATATTTTTATGGCCTACAACTTTTGTTGAAACTATTTTTCGCTAAAATCGATATTTATCACAATAAACGTGAAAAACTTTTTTCAACATTCATTTTTCTTGCTAGATTTGACCTTGAAAATGAAATTTGCGCTTATTTTACTTATCATATTCGTTCTCAGCGCGTTGAAATACATCTGTATACGAAATTTCAGATTAATCGAAAGTATGGGCTACTCGGAAGTTTATCCTTAATTTTTTCCTGCTTTTCGAATTTTCATTTTCTTTTGTTTTTCGTTTTTTTCTCATTTTTTTCCTTCTGTTATCCGCTTTTTCAGTTATAATAATTTTTCATGCAACAATTGTTCGCAGTAGCGCTGATTTTACTTACATATATGCGAGCTAGAAAAGGCGTTCTGCTACAACTTCGAGACCGGTATCGTTTCCTTCTTGCCTTCGTTGTTTCCACTTGTTTTTCTGCCCAAAGCTACGATTCGAGCCTCCGCGGCGCGTTGTTTCGAATTTCCCAGTATTTTTCGACAACAACACGTCGCGAAGTTTACCGAGGTGCAGTTTTCGGCTCGAAACACGTCGCGAGGAACACCGCGAAATTACAAGAAACACAATTTACGCGCCCTTCGCGTCGTCGTTATCTCGAGCGATATCATTGAATTTCTCCGAGAATAAAAGCTTGCGCGAAAGGTCTTTTCCTTTATTCTTCCCAAAGAAAGTAGTTTCCCAAATTCATATCCGTCAATTCTGCTTCCATTTTGTCCATTGTCCCCTAAATTCCCAATTTTTCAAAAATTTTACACATATTATTGTTCGTAAAATTTCGAATTGAGTGATAAAAAAATAGAAAAAAAATATGGCGCACGTTTCCTCCGACAAGGGGTGTTTCGTGTGATTCGTTGAATTTTTGAGAATTTTTTCAAAATGGGCATTCGCAATCCACTTCAAATATTTATAAAAAATGACTGGTTGCTTGAAAAAATGTGAAAAAATTCAAGTTGGTTTTTTTACCGAGTAGAATGTTGGGAAAAAACGTGAAATGATTTTGAGATGGTCGAGTTGGCGTGGAATGCCCCGTATAATTTTGAAAAATGTAAAAAAAAAATTGAAACAAAATAGATTTTTTCAAACCTGTAAATCAGAATGAACTTTGAAGATTTCTCGTCATTTGGAATCGAGGCGGTTCGTTTGCACCGTAATGAGATGTACATTTTTTCAAGGTTAGAACAAATCTTCGATGTCGTTTCTGCTCGAATTTTGTTCCTCTAAAATAATTGCGATGTAATATACTTGGTGGTAAAAGTATATGTAACGTAATCACTCGAGGTACGAATGTTTACGTTTTCCTTTCGTAAAATGAGCCGAAAATTTATGCAATAACAAGTATTAAAAAATCGTTACACTCTGAGAAATTTGCGCGTAACGGACCAACAACCCGGAAAAGAGTTAAACGGATAGAAGGCGAAAAGTGATCGCGATAAAATTGATCTTTTTTTCAATTTTAATTCAATTAATTTTTTAATATTATTATTCTTAATTTTTTTCGGCGAAATAAATAAAGGTACCACTGCGATATTTATACCATGTATTTAGGTCCATTTTGAGCGTACTTTACAATTTTTTCAGCCTGCAATCGTCGCTCGTCGCCGAGGTACACGGAAATTTAGCCACCCATTTGTCAAAAAACGTTTTTTTCGATTGTTACGAGTGCGAGCGGTCTGATTATCGGAAATAAAAAAATCGAACGGGATTTGGATCTGTACAGTTTTAACTAGAGTTCGACGTATGACTATGACAAAATATTGAAAAGTTCATTTTTGAGGACATTTTGTGTTTTTTTCACGACTACTTCGGCACGACTCAAAAAAAAAGGGCTTGACGAATCACAATCATCCTATGTTTCGAAGTGTCTACACAAGTACTGAATAAGCTCACCAAATTTCAAACGAATCCGTTTGGTAGATTTCGAGATATCGTTCCAACCGATTTAAAAATCAAATCGCAATTGGATCCGTCATCTTGAATTTTGAAAATTCTCAGTGCATATTCGTTATCAGCAACCTCAACAACCCCCGAATACCAACTTCCGCTCCAGTCAAACGACATTTTGCATTTTCCCTCCGCCATATTGGGGACCCGCCATCTTGAATTCGCTGATTTCGAGTGCAGATTCGTTATCAGCCACGTCGAAAACCCCCGGTTACCAACTTTCACTCGCGTCAAACGACTTTTTCCTCTTTCGGTCTGCCATATTGAATCCGCCATGTTGAATTTTGAACTTTTCAGTGCATAATTGTTATCAGCAACGGCGAAAACTCGCGAATATCCACTTGCATTCTCCTCAAACGGCTTTTCGCTATTTCGGTCCGCCATATTGGATCCGCCATTTTGAATTTTTAAATTTAGAGTGCTGATTCGTGGCCAGCAACGGCGAAAACCCGCGAATATCAACTTTCACTCTCGTCAAACGACTTTTTGCATTTCGGTCTGTCATATTAGATCCGCCATCTTGAATTTGTTAATTTCGAGTGCAGACTCATCATAAGCGACTCCAAAAACCCCAATAACGAACTCAGGAATGGAATTTCCAAGAACTTTCGGAGATAATGATTATTTCCCGATAAAATGTCTATTTTTCGCCGTTCGTTTTACTTGTTTCAGCAAAATCACCAATTACTGCACATTATTTCCCGTCGATTTTTATTCCAAAACAAATAATTGATATCAAAACCCACAAAAAAGTTTGAAAATCGAATGAAAACTACAGTTCCAGAAAAACTGATGATGTTTAAAAATGTGTAAAAAGGGTTACAAGTGAAAAATGAATTTTTCGACTTGGTTTAACGTCGCAGTAAATAAATGCAGCAAATTTATAATGCGTCTGCAAATACTTGAAAAATTCGAGTTTTTTGGCTCCGATTTTTCGCGAGTGTAAGAAATATTTGACAAAAACTGAGCGAGTAAACGTACAAATTGTTTCCCCGCATTTTTCGTCGTCACGAACGAGATCAGATTTGTAACATTGAAACCGAAAAAACGGTCAAAACAATAACAACGCGAAGCAGTTGTGCGGCAAAAAAGGTAGATATTGTCTCGGGTATTGTCGAACGGCCTCGAAAATGCGTACAAACAGACAAGAAAAACTTATTATTCCGACGAACGTAGGCAGAGAATTTAATATTTCGCAACGTTCGTTCGGGAATTTGGTAGATTCGAAATTACGGCTTCGAATATAATCGAAATTCGACATTCGAGTCGCGTGAAAAATTCAAGATGTAAATGGAGAAGGAGAAAAAAACAACGAATAAGTAAAAGAGAAAACAAAAAAAGATCGCGACGCCCCACCTGAAAATTATACAACCTAACCGAGTCTATTTTCGGATCATCGGAATTTGGATTACTAAAATGTATTATTATATCGACGAGACGTGTCAGGTTTGACCGTAAGTTTTGACGGAGCTACGGTGTATTGCTGGCATACGAAAGTGAGAGCGTGATATCGACCGGGCTGTTATATAGTCTGCCTACCTCAACTCCGGCTGTGCCGGATGGAACCGTCATTGGCATAGGCATCGCGATATTTTTCTGCATATTTTTCTGTCCATTCAACGAACTTCGCTCGTTGGCGAGTGAGTTTTTTTTTTTTTTTTTTTTTTTACATTTCATTTTTCCATTTTCGTCACTCTTTTGTTTCAAATTCGTCAATTGACGTGTCATTTTTTCTTGGACTCAATAATAGTTTGAGGAAGGGGAAAAAAATGGGTCCGTTCAAATTTGAGCTCTCAAAATTAACATTAAGCACGAATTTCATTAAATAACATGGCGAGAAAAAGTTTTTTTGTTTAGAATTTTATATCTCGACAATGGCAAGTTTTACAAATTAGTCCTAAACGTATTTCTTATAGAAAATTGAACGCTCTACAAAAAAGATGTCTTGGACTTTTTTCATAAACGTAACCATTCCAACGATATTTGAGGTCAAATTTCGAAATGGGTACAAATTCATAGGTTTTCTTAACATAACAGGGAAATTATGGAATCTATTGAAAAATATCAATTGACTTTTTTGTAGATCATCAATTTTACTACAGAGATTAGCTCGTTTGTAATTAATGGATATTAATACGGTTTGAAAAGTGTATGGTTATCAGAAAACTGGTTCTAACGGGCTGATATTATTCATAATATCTATGGGAAAAGATAGATTAAATTCTCACCAGTAAAATATCGTTCCTTATTCCTGATAAAAATATGTTTACCCAAATTTTTGCAAATAAGGTATTTTTTTGAACTTTGTACTCGAATGCCATTATAGAGCGTTTAATTTTCTATAAAAATATATCTTGAACCAATCCGTACAATTTGCCATCGTTGAGATACCAAATTTCAAACGTAAAACACTTTTTTTTACTATGTTATTTAAATGGGAGATAGAAATTCCTAACGAAGCACATTAATATTGAGAGCTCAAATTTTAACAAATTGATTTTTCCGCCTTTCTAACAATTTTTTGAAACATTTGCTACCAGAAAGACCTAAATTTTTCGTCGGGCCCAAAAACTTAGTTGGCCCAAATTTTGCCCCCATCCAAACCTGACAACTTTTGTCTGAAACAATTCTTTGTTTTTCGCTTATTTAACGAGATTTGACGCTTTTCCAAATGATGGAGATTATTTTGAAGTTCGGACGTTACGTAAGCGTTTTTTTCGACAAATTGACTGGAACAGAACGTCGATATTTTTATCAAGCAATCCAAATTCAGGATCACGAGTCGGTGGTTCCTTCGGAAAAAACCCCAACTTGGGCCCAAAAAGGTGCAAACTTAAAATCGGACCCAAAAATTGACTGGTCCCAATTTCTTCCCCTCCAAACCTCACAACTTCGTGTCTGCAACCGATTTTGCAACATATATCACACTCAATTTCCACCGTACATCGATACAAATCGACGTTCTAGAGTTGTTACAATAAAACTGTAAATACCTGCGCTACGCGCGTTATATTTTTACCCCGTTACATATTTTCCCTCTCTCTCTCTCTCTCTCTCTCTCTCTCTCTCTCTCTCTCTCTCTCTCTCTCTCCCTCTCT
>CAXAKQ010000041.1:0-15344 GCA_963969455.1 Arge pagana
CCTCGTCCCGCTCGCCTCTCGCGTCGTCGTCATCGTAATCGTGCACAACGATTTACGTCGCATCTATTCGCACCTCGTCCCCGTCAACTTGCAGCAGCTAGTAGTATTTTCACGTTCGAAAGCTCGCGTCGACTATTCGTCGGCGAGAGGCGACGATCTTTTTTTTAGCTTAACGCAGTCGAATCTGCTGCGAGAAAACTCGCGCGATATTTAGGAGCGTCAAAAGTCGAATCATCGGCGAGACAGGAAATCACATCTCGATGGTCGTCCACGCATTTTTAATAAGCAGAATCCTACTATTTTAGGCTCTCGAATTTTTTTTTTATTTCCTCGCCTGGTGAACAAGTGCGGAATGAATTTTTACTCTCGCACCAGAAATTTATACTAGGCCGTTCGCATGATTTTGTGATGACAAAACAATATTCGTGTGAAAGCTCAAAGCTAATGCTTTACTCGCAATCGTTTTGTCCCTTTGATTATTTTAATCTCCTCGAAATTCCATCTCGCAACGGAAATTTTTCCTCCTTCCGGTAATAATTTTCAATTTTTTCCCCGCCGCGTTTTCATTTTTTGTCGCAAGCCGACGCAAGCTCACAGTTCGGGCGGACCGATTTCGGCAACGATTTGCCTTCTTTGTTTCGAATCGGCGGAAATCGTTGATCGGTTTGAAGTCGGAAGGAGAGGAAAACGAAGAGGAAGAGAGTGACGCGAATCACGGAGTAGCCACGTTCGTCCGCGGCAGTCGCTCTCGTTCGGTTCATTCCGGCCACCCGGTGATTACGATTCGCCGAAGGTGGTCGGCGCTTTCTCTCCGCGCCAAGAATCGATGCGCTCGTGTTTCCCACCTCGCAAGCTCAGCCGTCGGAGCTTTATCACCCCCCGCGTCGCGAGGAACACCGAGCTTGTTTTTGCCGATGCACCGCGGCGCGTCGAATAGCTCCGACTTCGTCTTCTTTGCGTAAGTCGGATTCCACCTTCGTCCCGTTTCTCTCGAGCTTCGTGCGACCGCGAGCAGAGAATCGGCGAAAAACTCGGTTCAATTTACAAACCGTGAAGAATCACGTTACACGCGCTCCTTCGGCGACTAAGAGCGGAGAAACGGGAACATCGAGCAAAACGACGGTAAAGAACCGCCGCGGATGGGAAAAAACCAACGAGAATACACAAAGTCGTAGATACTGAATAATAACGATAACAGTCCGTGTCTAAAAATTAGCAGTTTTACCACCAAACCTAGTGGAATTTTCCTCCCCGAGTAAAAAGCGTTTTTAATGGCGAAGAAGATATTTTTAGAAATTAATTAATAACTAAATAAATATTTTTAAATTTTCTATTTTTTTCATTTATTTTTAATTAAAGTTATTTCATACATTTTTAGGTTCTCCTTGTGTTTATAGTGCTAGAATAATATTTTATCTCGCATAAAATACGTGAAAATTGTAAGAAATATTCGACCAGTTTTTATTTATTTATCTAATTAATATTTTTCTTCCCTTTCAATTATTTATTTTTTATTCAGGTGAGCAGAAATTTAGCGAGTTTCTGCTCATGAATAGTTTGAAAATAGATAGGAATTTTGTAGAAAAATATGGGGATGAAAATTTACAAAAGATTTTTTTACTCCAATTTCGAATAATTCTTTTTTGATTATTTAATTGGGGAATTCGAAGTAAACGAATTGTTTAAATTTCCGTTAACTTTACTGGCGTGTTATTCGTGGTATCCGTTGGTTTGAGAGTCGACGGGGGTGGTCTCTGGAAAAATATTCTGGTAACATTGATAATTGGGAAAATCGATGGAAAATTGAAGAAATTCAAGTTGATAATTGAATTAGGTGGGGAACAAAGACATCCAGCGGGAGAATACTGTAAATAGAGGGGCGACAACGAAGCGAAGAAGACGAGCGAATAGATAAATAAAACAGAACGGGAGAAAACGAGTCGAAGGCAAAAACGAATCGGGCTCGAGGAGGCAGAGGAAGTAATTTTCACGGTTGATCGAGATTCAAAAATGACCGTCTACTCGAATGAATATGAATGCTCGGGGTCGCGCGGAGCCGAAACGAGTCGCTTTCCGGAATCGAGGAGGAAACTCGGCTCCTCGAGGCGCACCGGCGTCGTTTCGCGCGGCAACATTCGAGGTGGAATTGTCGCGGGAAGTAGCAATTTGTATAGACGATCCACAGTTTATAATAATATGAAAGAACGGCAAACATTAGCGCGCTTCAAAGGAGTCGAGAGCAGCATTCGACTCGCTCATTTTATTTTCGAGGAGCTCGCGCACCCTCGCAAACTCGAGAAGGAACGAACTTTCGTGCGAACTCCCCCTCGTTATTTTTTCACGTATCTACGCGACGTCCGAAAGTTTTTGCTACACCCACAGAGAAAAAAGATCAAAAACTATTGTCGTGACTGGGAAAAATTGCCGGTTTGAGTCGAAATTTCAAGGAAATCAAAATAATCAAAACGATCGGGAAAAAAGCACCAGCTTTTAGCTTGGCACAGTAGGTGCTGCAAAACAGCCCCATTTTTTTTTTGAGTCGCTCGTGTAAAAAAACAAGGTTCTACTACAACTACTGCCTCGCAGATGTATGAAAGAAAATAAAAATTAATGGAAATTCTTGGACGAAATCAATTTTTTGGGTCGCATCTCATTGCTCAGCCGTAGTTGGCTGGCTAGATACCGCTGAGACTGGAGCTCGTACGCTGATTAGAAATAGTGCCGCAGAGACGTTTCTGATATCCCAATCATCATTTTCGCACTCTTTCAATTTTAAACGTCAAGGTCAACAATAACATCACTTCTTTGGCGCAAGGGCTGTAATGTTCGAGCTCCGCAACTGTGATCTCTCAGGCTTGAAGTCCACGGGAGCTTTTATTCTACGTGTCACGAACTATCATTTCACAAAATTAGCCGCGAGCCATTTCCCATAAGGATTCTGCGGATTATTAAGTATTTCGGATAAAATCTATAGAATACTACGTAAGTAGCAAAACATTTGCATCGTTTGGGTCGTAATTTCTAGAATGTAGGTGTAAGACAATTTGCCCGTTTCAGAACAGTGAATATTACTTTTCTCTTTCCGCGTAGATGTGAAGTTTGCTTATGGGTACACTGCAATGATAACTATGTGAACTTGATGACTCTGAGCAGGCAAACGTATCGATTGGAGGGAAACGAACACCGAGCTGAAAGGAATCGCGGAGGAAGAAATACCGGAGGATTGGCGGGGAGCGCGGAAAGGGGCGGGCGAGAAGCTTTGAAACAGAAGAAGGAAAAGACGTGAAAAAATGCACCACGAGCAACGAGAGGTCGGAAGAGGGAGGAGAGACTTAGAAGGGAAGACGAGAAAATTAGAAAAGAAAGAGACCGGAGAACGGCGAATATTGTACCGAGAGTAGAGAAAAAGTCGTGACCCGGAGAGAAACGCGGAGAGAGAGAGAGAGAGAGAGAGAGAGAGAGAGAGAGAGAGAGACAGGGGGGGGGGGGCGGGGAGATGAGACGAAGAGAAATAAAATGGGAAGATGATGGGAAAAAAATTGAATAAGATTCGCTTCGTGTCGGAAATTATTTGGAAATTGGTCTTCGGTGAGATCGAAAGATATTAAGGTCACGTCTGGTTGGCCGGGAAAAGAAGAGAATACGTAAAATAATATCGAACGTTCGCGTTGTGCGGGCTTCTTTTGATCTCGCGAGTTTCCTACTCTTCCATTTTCCACGGTGTCACCGAAGAAAAACGGGTTCGGGAAAAATTCGATACGCGTCGAATCGAATGACGTTCAAAGCCGGTGGTTCCTGTCAGTTTTAGGTGCGAAAACGACAGGTAGGAGGCCCCTCTCCGTCGCGGTATGGAGAGCTTCTTTGAACATTGGTCGTTCGGTGGAAAAATTCTCGCGCATTGCTTAGCACCGACGCGCATTGCTTAGCACCGACGCGCATTGCTTAGCAACGACGCGCATTGCTTAGCACCGACGCGCATTGGTTGATTTTGGATTCAGCCGGTTTCAACGCGGCTGACAGTGCGATTCTCAGCCGAACGAGCCACTCTGGCTCTAAGGTCGCGAATCTTGCTCCTCTCCGATTTTGGTTGTCGGAAATTATGTTTAAAAAAAATTTGTCCATTTTTTTTATAATTGATAGTTACAGCAGGAAAATGGAGTAGTGATTTTTTGGGGGATTTCTCTGACTATATCTCGAGAACGAGCGCGTGGATTTCGATCGAATTGGGCGCAACAGACGCGACTTTTCTCAACTTACAACTAATCATATCTAGACGGTGATCGGATCAACGGTTTTCCCGTAATTTAAATAACAAAATCACGCGATATAAAGTAACATCGTTGAATATCAGTTTCCAAGGTGAGAGGCGATTTTTTCGCGCTCGCGCAAAACAGAATTTTGGAAAAACCTAATCAAAGAAAAGATTCGGTCTCGCGCGGCTCATTCGATTTGCCGGATCGTTACAGGTGTGACACTTTCACCCCTCGTAGCTCGTTAAATCCTGATTGATTTAGCGTCTCGGTCGCGCATCGCTGTGCGATTCGCCAAAATTTCCAAGGTCAAATACTCACGAATTTATTTCCTCCTCGAACCTGCGGAGGAGAAAGCCATTTTTTTCGCCCGTGATCGGTTTTTCTCAGTCGGTGAATTCTTCCACCCGCATTGTCCAAGTCGACACTTCGACGCGTGACAAATTATTTCCCTGATCAAATCGAAACCAATAAAACGAATCTGCTTCCACGTCCGATGCATTTTCCTCGACAACCCCTGCGACGATTCGATATCCGAGCTTTTCTCGTCAGATTAATAAAATATCGGTACAACATCGCTGATGGGCCAAAATCGAAACAATTCCAATTTTGATCGCACAGCCGTACATTTTTTTTTACACCAGATCGATGGTGTAAAACTTACTTTCACCTTTATCAACATTAACACTGCGATTGGAATCTGCGATCTGACAATTTTTTCGATTTAAAATTCACCATTTTTTCTCACACTTCACATCAACAGTTGTGAAATTCGAAGTATCCATAGAAATATATCATATAGATTTTCTCAAAAAAATACTCTCATCAAAACGAAATAGTATTTTTTTCTTATCGACAAATCTCTTGATAGTATAAATTCATTATATATTCAGTATATTATCTCAAAATTACTGACACTTTGAAGAGGTTAAAAAAAATCGTATGGCTGTGTGATAAAAATTGGCACGCGTCAGAAATTGTTACATTTTAGCCCACTGTGTCAGCAGAATATAAAAATGAGGGAATCCGGAGTGAATTTCACTCCTCTCACTCGGAGTTCCACACTGAAAATAAAAAACACTCTTTAACAGGTAGTTTTTTTCAGCGTATAAATTCGAAGAAGAAGAAAACTCTGAATGCAGTTTCCCGAACGTTTCCTTGGTAATAATTCATTTGGTTGAGAAACAAAATTCAGAAATCGTCAGATGTTCGTTGATTTTACTCCGACGAGTCTTTTTTTAGGGAGGGTGGCTACATACATTAATATGATGAGAAGTTGATAGAATTTGGTGATAACATTCTTCAGCATCGATTATGGAGACATACATTTTTTCAACATTTTTTGCACACAGTTATCGAGTAATTAGAATGCTGCTTGCACGAAATGTATACGTGTATATGTTAGTTCTATGCTTCTACACGTGAAATTTAGTACCCAATTACTCGAGAACTGTACAGAAGAACAATCTGTAAAAAATTGATAAGAAATTTTATTAAATTCTAAGTTCTTTAAAAGTTCCTATGCTTTTAACATAGACATCATCGCCGAGTGGAGCCACCCTCCTTAATATGGATAAAATTCTTAAACCAGCAAATTGGATCAGACGAAAATCATCCATATGTCTTCCGCGGTTAAATTTGGCAGGAACATCGAGCAGGTAATTTTCGAATTCCGATCCAAAGCTCTACGATTCTCGGAGAAACGACTTCCGCGTGTCGGAAGGCTTTTTCTCCTGCCGTCGAAGTTCGACGGAACAAGAACTCGGGATACAGGAAGAACACGGCGGGAAAGTGGGTGTGCGAGTGGTAGTAGAGAGAGAGAGAGAGAGAGAGAGTTTCTTGGGAGTGGAAACAGGAAGGAGTGTCACTCTTAACGAATGCGTCGTTAACGAGGACGAGGAAGTGGCGATATACGTGTATATATATATATATATATATAGGTGTCTGTATTATAGTTACCCGGAGGCGGCGATAAGTGGATCATGAAAGCTCGGAGGTAGGTGAATACGTGTATCTCGCATTTTCCGAAACTTCAAGATCCCACCTGACGTCTTTCAGCCTCGCCGTTCGTCCGTCAGTCGTTACGATGCGGGTCTTTTATCCGCGACTTTTTTGCCCTCGTTCTATCGCTGGGAGGACCAGCCGAGATTCCGCAATTCTTTCGTACGTCTAGCTGAAAGATTTACGCCCGGAATCTCCGTCTCGTACGCCGACCAGATTCCTCTTATTTTCAACCAGCCTCGAGACACCGGCGAGCAAGATTCCGCGCATCGTGTACCGCGCGCTCGTAAGTCGCATCGGTGAATGCGAATGCGCAGAAAGGAAACGAGCGCGACGAGATGAGCTGGCCACGGGGAAAAAAGGGAAAACAAAAAGGAGAGAGAAGAGTGAGAAAAAAAGAAAGAATGAAAAAGGAAAAAAATAACGATGCCCCGGATGAATTCATAGAGAAACCGAGGAATTTATTCTCAGTCAAACCCTTCGTCGTAACGACGACGCGCAACGAGATGAGGCGACGATTCGAAGTAGAAATTCGCAGCGACGACAATTTCTGCCTCGACCAGGAACCGCACTTTTCACCAGATCTCATTTACATCGGGTTCGCGTTTCCCTCATTTTCTCTCGAATAAATAATCACGCGATTCCGTCGCGGAGCTTATGGAAATCCGGTTTCCGTTAAATTTGCTGCTTTTGCAGTATGTTGCCTATTTTCGTCCCCACATCCAAAGTCCGACAACCCCCCTGTTTTTCAGATGACCGCCGATTTTTACCTGCACCTGAAGGCATACGGAACGTGATAATTCCGCGAGATTCTATTCATCATTCTATCAACGAGTCTGACTAGTCGCAACAGTGTTCCCATTATGCAGGCTGTAGAGTAGAAGCAGAAAAATCGGCGAGGCGGAGGGCTCAAATCCCTTTTACGCTACGCTTGAACTACTTTCAAGTGACCTTGAAGGATCAAGAAAATGCCGTTAATCGGATTCAGCGACTCGAAAATTATTTATGTAATTATGAAAATATTTTTTCGAGGCTTCCCCTCGATTTGACCTTGAACCTGCCGTAACGGAGGTTAGCCGACCTCGGACTCGGCCACAGGAGCGCTAGTATACCTTGCCAGACCCAACCTATTTTGGGTCACTGAATTCGAATCTGACTCCTGAGATTTGAATAATGTGGCCTAACAACCTGACCAGTGAAGTGCGTACTACGCGAGGCGTAGGCGAGTGAAACAGAAATCCGTTGAACGGAAAAGCGAGATGACTGAAGCCTCTCTCTGCGAAAAGAGGCTTGGTCGAGTACATCATTGATCGATTCCTCGTGTCAGTCAGAAGTGTAAGTCTCATTTGATCAATGTAGCTCGTTACAGCTATTTTTCAGCTACTCGGTGAAGAGGAGTGATAATGCTCAGGTGATGAGATTAATGTACTTAAAGGGTTCGTCCTACAATGTAATTCTAATGGTTATAAAGTTGCCCACGTGGCGCTGTAAGATTATTATGAAACGTTATTGTGCCTAGTTTTTGGGGACTTTTTAGGCTCCTAGGGAAAACTGAAGGGTGCTGGATTTATCTTGCGGGTAGCTTCGAGTTTAGTGGTCCGAAATACGTCGAGAAAGTGTAGTCTAGTTGGAGTACCTATAATTTTTTGTGTGAAGGTGTGTAATCGAAGCCACGGAAGCGGAAAAATCGAAATGACACGATACTCGCGATGTAGAGAATCGGAACTCGCTGGTGCGTGTTCGTCGCGTTTACAACGAGTGATAATAATGACAGTGATATCTGGTTATACCATGTCATTTGCATCGGCTGCTGAAAATGAATCGGTTGATTGCGAATATCATCTGTCACAAAGAAGCGAATTTCCATTCAGCAAAATGTTCGATACAGGGTCTCTACTTCGGGTTCCTGTTTCTCTATTGGAATTGGTCGGTCGAAATATTGCGAACGGTTCCAACTTTCGATTCAATATTTCAGCTTGATGTTACTTCTTTTACTTCTATTTTTGGCAACTGCCGTATCGATATGTGAAGCGAGGGGTAGACTTTTAGATTAGGGGGGTAAATTGACGGAGTTTCGGGATGTAGGAATTTTTAGGGAGGCTACGATCCTGGGAACGGATGTGATGTTTTTAACGCGATCGAAAATGCATCAACGCGGTGCTTTTGGCATCATTTTGTATTTATACGTGAAAAACTGATAGGAACTGCTTCGCGAGGTATAGAGCCTTATTTTCAAAATTTCATCAGCCTGCGATCCACGTTGATCCAAGGTTATAGGTAGATGAATTTTCATCGAGGAAATTGGATAGGTTCTCGTGTGTATTCCTACGTGAACAAGGTTACCGATGTGCAACGGGCTGCGATTAGAGAAGATTGAAATTGATATCGAGGCTTGCTCGGTTCTCGGGTCGTTGCGAGAAAATAAAATAAATATGGAGAGAGAGAGAGAGAGAGAGAGAGAGAGAGAGAGAGAGAGAGAGAGAGAGAGGAGATGGAACCGAGAAAAAGATGTCGGGGAAACTGATTACGGTGGTTGATATAGTTTCAGAGACCGCGAGGGAAGCGAACGCGGGGGATAATGAGGAAGAGAAAAGTGAGAAGGGAGAAACGGGTTGTGGAAGGGCTGAGATAGGGAAAATTGTGGGAGTGGCGAGGATCCGATAGCGTAGTGGCGGGTAGACGCGAAATGCTCATCTGTCCGAGGCTCGGCCTGAACATTTTATTGACTGATATCCTTCGTTCGCCCGCGATTTTCACTCGTGGTTGATTCCGAGCCTTCCCCGTTTATTTCCTCCTCGCCGCTTCCTGCCCTTCGGAGGAGAGAGAAGCCCGCGGATAACGGGACGTATCAAACGCGTGATCGTGAAATTGTGGTCTACCGCGTGTTCGGAGAGCATCGCGTCCATTGTTTTCGTAATCCTCGTCGAATTTCGACTACGTAAGCTGCGACCACCTCCTCGCTCGTGATCTGTCGAGAAAGTATATCAAAACACGTGAATACATGATTACTAGGATGGTAAAAAAAAATCGACTTTTTTTTCAAAATCCCCTCTGAGATAGTTTTAGAGGGGTGAAAACAGATGCCTGCTCAGAGCGGAGCCCTTAATTTTAATATTTAGTGGTCGCTCGTCACGGATTTCTATTTTCCATTTAAATAGCGTTGGAAAATTTTTCATCTTTTTCTCAGAATTTCGTGGTTCGCAAACCAATAAGCAAATCCAAGCGACTCGTACATATATTGGGAAGAAATTAAACTCTCTACAAAAAATGTCTCTTACCATTTTTTGATAAATTGACTCCTCCCAAAGTTATTCAAGGTCAAAGTTCCATTTGTAGAAAAATCAACCATTTTTTTTGAGTTTCTGGCAAAATGTTCAAACTTATTACTAAATATCATTGAATTTGTCTTAAAAATTCTATAGTTTGTGATTTATTATTAGGCAGCAAGTTAGTTAACAATTTTTAGTTAGTAAAATGTATACTATGTCACGTGTAACGTGTAATATCATGTAACATGTTGACTTTATTAAAAATCGAATTTTGATTTTGAATAACTTGGGAAGAAGTCAATTTAACAAAAAGTGGTAAGGGACACTTTCTGTAGAGTGTTCAATTTCCTGTAAAAATATGTATGATCAGTTTTTTGAAAGAGAGAAAAAAAGTGCGGGATTTTGAAAAAAAATTGTCAATTTTTTTGAGCCATCCTAATAATTACGTTTTCACCTTCTTACCTGGCGATCACGAATTCTTCTGGCAAGTTCTGTCGCTGACACGAGAAGCAGCTTGTTTTTCACCGGAGGACAAGGTTCGCGAGTTCTTTTGGCGTAGTACCACACTATAGGGACTAAGAGGAAACTTTGAAGGAAGATGTACACTCGAGCTACACAGTTCACGATGAAACAGCTCGCCTCCTGACAAAATTACCTGCGTTACCATCCATATCCGTCTTATATAAGCTGGAAAATATTTCTCATCGCCACGGGCGAACCGAAAACCGCATCGACCGGAAAACAATTTTCATCTTTCATTGGAAATTACTCACCATAATACTGAATCTTGGATACGCATAACGAATCGTTGATACCGCAACATCCGAAGACATGACAGCACTTTTCCAAGTGTTCGAAGGGATAAAAAAATTTGTCACCAGAAATTCACAGCGCTGTCTTCTCAATTTCGTACAATAAACTTTATACTGTATCACTGTGCTTCTATAAGAATATGGAACCTTTCGTGCGGTATCAGCTACAACAGCTTTATGAGAACACGTCGCTCTTACAAGTTAATGATCGAACTATAAAAGTAATTTATTCGATACGTTCAGGTTTCCCTGGGAGCCAATGTTCAAGTTTTTTTCATTTCACCGAATGATCTGATGTAACGAAGTCGAATACTCGTACGAAAATAAGTAAGGTAGGAGTAGTCGAGGCCTTCGCTAGAAATGTTGCAACCCGAACGCTATCTCTTCGCTGTCGATTACTATTTCGAACAGGTATTCGTAGTCCTGCGACGTCAAACGTATAATCAATGTTTAAAACATTCAGAAAATTGGAGCCTACCGGTTCGGTAAGAATGTCACGACTTGAATATTATCTTTACTATTTAACCGTCTCATGGGCATTTGTGATTCTGTTGTGCATTAATGTAAATGGCTGTCACTCTTTGATCAAAATGAATAGATCATGCACTTTTTTTTGCTAATCTAATCTTAGACGTCACGACTTGTTTCTAATAACACGTTTACATTATTTGCAGCGATAATATGTGTCCTCGATAATAATTCCCATTCGAGTCTGGAAGCGCAACACCGTCGACAGACTTCGGGGTACAAATGAGCAATGTGGACAAACTATTCGACACGTCTAATTACGTTGAATCGAGACACTCCAGTTGCGTAGATTCAAAATTATCACAAAAAATTCAACTTTCCTAGTTTTGGAAAAAATGATATTCTCCCATGTTTTTCCTGATTCATCGGGCCTCCCTCTCTCTCTCTCTCTCTTTTTCTGTCTCTCTCGCTCTGACCAGCTTCTTGTCTCAGCGCGACTACTTTGCTAGCTTTCAATTTTTCAAGGACAGCAAGTTTTTCATTTAATCAGTATTCAACGCATGACAGTTTTAATCACTCGTCGCCGAGTGTCCGAGACGTTCCATAAATTTGTGTGCATCTGGATTTTTAGACATTTAGAACGACCTGTTAGAGAACTGTTCGGTTGATATTTCTGATCTGGCACATCGATTCAGCCTTCGAAACTCGATACTTCTTTCGAAAAATAGTGCTACAAAATCGTCCTACCTTCGTGCTCCATTTAAATAAATTTTAATAATATTTGCATTTTGTATTCTTGAAACTTGTCTTTGAGTTATTAATGAACAGTCTTCGCCGAAGCTCGTTTACGTAAAATATTGCGGATAAACTGAAAACAGCATAAGAAATTTCTCAAGACAAGCTTGATTTTTTAAGTATTAATCTGAATCCCAAGTTCTTCGAGCAGCTAACACGACAGTATTTCACAATTTGATTTTTTCGTATGCTAGTTAATCATTCACAAAATGTTACGACAACCTTTGCGACCGATATACTGTTTATTATAACAGTCCCGAGGTTGTTCGATCAGCTATGTAATTTTACTCGTCGAACAAAACATCTGGTTAAAATCAGACATATATTTTGCATTAAATGACAATAAATAAAAATTAATCCGCCTGTATAAAAAATTATATATTCCGTTCGAACTACAGTTACTTCCCACTAAAACTTCAACCAGTTTTTCCACAAAGGTCTGATAAAACTCGTAGAACGCACGGAGTTGTACAACATTTTCACCTCCATGTTCTTAAGAGGAGGTTTCCTCGAATACGTACAAAGTACTGATTTCGTAAAATTTCTCCACTTTTTTAATCGATTACTCGTTACCTTCGCGAAGAAGACTAACGAATGTCACCGCAGCGAGTCGATTCGAAAGGATGCAGCGTACTGGCTGCTTCCAACGCTCAGTGCACCGCTGTTAACTCGACAATCGAGGATAGGACGACAGTTTTAGAGAATAATCAAACATCATACGTCAACTTTCCACGTGAACTTGGAATCTAAATGCACCGCTTCAGTTTTTTCCCACTACAATTTTCTCTCTTATGCCTCCACTACCCTCGACGATTCGAACCGCACTGTAATTTCGAAATTCTGGACCATCCTGCCTCCTTTATCGGGTTATCAGACTAATTTTTCTCCGGAAGGTTCCTGCCAGCCACCGAATGCCTTTTCCAGCTCTTGAGCCACAGCTATCGTCAGATGATCGCAATTGGAATTTGCTACGATCTGAAATGAGAGCATCGACGCGTGGTCAGGTGATGTCAGATGTGCAGCGTCGAGCCTTGCGAGTAGCCAAACTCACTTGAAGACCGATCGGTAATCCTTTGCGATTCAATCCAACGGGACACTGCGTCACAGGAAGGCCAAGCGCGTTGAAGACCATCATGTAGTTGACGTTGGGAACTTTGTGGTAGATTTCCCCAGGATAATGTGCAGCAGAAGGGAACGTCGGATAGATCAAAACACCGTCGTTGCCCAATACCTCCTGCGGCAAACAACGAATTATTATGACATTAGACGTTCAGGAAAACGAAGAGAGTGCATCGCTACGATAACAATTACAGGTGCCTCTCGTCTATTTTTAACAATCTATTTTTATCAATCTCTCTTGTTGCGCAATCGCAATATTGATCTGTTTTTCTCTCTGGCTGACCAAGTTGCATGCGATACACACGCTCAGAAGTGTTAATCAGTTTATCGATATTACAATGATTATTATGCGAACTCACTCACCGCAAATTGTCTCTGCAGCGCTGCGTTTTTGCTTTCTACTTTATCCTTGTAGCTCTTTGGAAGCTTGTCGCAAATTTTTTTCAACATACCGTAAGCGATGTTTGTAAACGAATGAGGCGACATGAAACAGATATACTTGAGGAACTCGACGAAGACGCTCTTCCACACCTGAAAATGAACCATCGTCTTCGAACTAGCATTCCAATCGGGTATTAAAAAATGAATAAAAAAATAAATAAACGAGTAAACAAATTAATGAATGAGCGAATTAGTTAATTAACGTGATAAACGCTCTTCTTCGTGAAAATCCGTTAGAAGTTAATTATAACGAGAAAGCATCCGTTCTTACATAAGGATCCGAGCCTTTCATGTAGATCGAATCGACACCGTTGAGTCCTAACAAGATGGTAGTAGCGACTCGAAAGGAATACTTCATGTCTGGAAACTCCGCCTGTATTCAGGAATAAAAACCCAACGACGCGAGTTGAAAGTACAGATTTTGGTAAGTATGAAAATTTACAGGATACAGCGACGGTTACCTCGTGAACTACGACGCCATGTGTCGACTCGAGGTGCGCGAAGACTCTTCGCATCGCGTTTTTTATATCTGGATCCAAGGAACTCGTCACCGAAGAATTACAGTGATCTGCCATGCGGAAGAACCTTATGCTGTCTACAGGAACCTGTAAAAATATTGAACTGCTTGAATTTTGTACGAGATGAGATCGTTATACTTTACATAATTTAGACTTATTGTGTGTTATGTGATTAATAATTATTATATATTATATAATTCATATGCATTTTTTTGAAATTATATGATTATATATAGTGTTTGTTTGGGAGGAATGGTAAGCTAGGTATTCACAGTTCACCGTTGATTAATATCAGTGTGGAAATAATAAGCAGTACTTTTTTGTCCAATTGAAGTTGAGGTCCGCTGGGATGACGCATTGTCTTGAGCATCAACGGCAAATCCTCAGCGTATCTGACCATTGGACCGATGGTGAAGAAAGAATTCCATCTCTTGTCGTCGGAATCCGGCATGTGTCCGGCTGAAGAAACGACACCTGAAAATTTCCAGAAATCCAAATGATACGTCGACGAAAAATATCCAGCCAAAGTCGTAATCTCGCGGCCAGAATTCCGTGTAACGTGACAAGTTTCCATACCCGGGGATGGTTTGTGGCCAAAGACGCCGCAGAACATTGCTGGCAGACGAGCAGAACCACCGATATCAGAAGACAAGCTCAGAAACGAAGCTCCAGATCCTAGCAGGGCTGCCTGAAAAACGCACAATGCAACAATGTCACAGCGCATATGTAAATTATATAATTATATAGCTAAGTTATTAACAATTATATAGAATGTTTATTTAAAAATTGAAAAAAATTGTAACTAATTTTGTAGGAATTATATATAAATCGTATATAATTATATCAGGCAAATTTTTTATACATAATTAATAGAGCGTTTCAAGATAGAAATTGTTTTCAAGTCACTCGCTCCTAAACAAATGAGGTCTGTAGCTCATTTGGAATGGCTACCAAAATCGCATTTTTAGATAAAAAAAATTTGAGGAACGAGTGAGATCAAAAATATGTTTATTTTGAAAAACTCTAGTAATTGTATGTATTTCTGCTTCTCATGTCCAGCGAACCAATGAAACGAGAGACGAATTAAATATTCATCGAGGTCGTTGCCTCGCGATACTGTTCTCCAATAAATTGGACAGTTGAACTAACAAAGTTCTCCGTAAAATGTGACAATGATTCTATGAATCTGTGACGTTTCGCGAGCTGGCAGAGCTAAATCACCTCGCCACCCGAAGAACCACCGGGCGTTCTCCTTGTGTCGTACGGATTGAACGTGGTCCCGGTTACTTGGTTATACGTGTCCCAGGACATGCACATCTCCGGGGTGTTGCTAACTAAAATCGGGATCCCACCGGCGGCCTTTACTCTGCGAACCACGTCAGCATCGCTCAGTGCTTTCGCCGATCTCTTCAATTTATTCCCCGCAGCGTTGCTCATACCTAAAAAAACATAACGTATCGTTATCATCAGCGATACCGCGGTGTCTCTACTTTCACGCCTGTAGCGATAACAGTTCGAACTCTTCGAGACATCTTCGATCGATCAAACGTTCAAAGTAGTCAAAAGATAATTAAGCCCTCTCAGCTACGAATTTTTCCAGCCACCGTTTTTTAAAAATGAAATTTGGTGTACGAGGCTTTTTAAAATTGCCGATTACGAATCGTGTATACC
>CAXAKQ010000042.1:0-30000 GCA_963969455.1 Arge pagana
TCTCCTTCTCTCTCTCTCTCTTTCTCTCTTCCCTTGCTCTCTCTCTCTCTCTTTCTCCTTCTCTCTCTCTCTCTTTTTCTCTCTCTCCTCCTCACATTCTCTTTTTCTCTTTCTCTTTCTTTCTCTTTCTCTCTTGCTTTCTGTGTCGCTCCGTTTTTTCTTTCTTTCTCTCTTTCTTTCTGCTCTCTTCATTTCTCTCTATTTTTCTTCCTTCCTTTGTCTTCCTTCTTTCCTCTCTTTTTTTTTCTCTCTCTCTCTGTCTCCTCCTTTTTTTCTCTCTGTCTCTCCCTCTACCTTTCTCTTTTTCTCTCTTTCTCTCTCTTTTTCTCTCTCTCTCTCTTCTTTCCTTTCTTTATCTTTTTTTCTCGCTTTCTCTCTTTCTTCTTCTCCTCTTCTGTTTTCCTTTTTTTTTTCTCATTCACTTCCTCTTCCTTTCTTTCTCTCTTTCCCTCTTTTTTTTCATCTTTTATTCTATCTCTCTCTCTTTTTCCTCCCTTCCTTCCTTTCTCTCGCTTTTCTTCCTTCCTTTCTCTCTTTTTCCTTCCGTAACTTTCTTGCTCCCTCTCTCTCTCTCTCTCTTTCTTCTTCTTTGTGGGCGCCGGTGGACGAAGGAGAGGGCGTGTGCGCAAGAGAAATAGAGGGGCAAAGGTGAAAAAGCCCAGAGGGCGAAGGGGGAGAGTAGGAGAGTCAGAAAAGAAGAGTTCGGAAATGAAGGAGTGGCGAGTGGGCGAGGGGGGAGATAGGAAGAGGGACAGAGGGGCATGGTGAGATCCGGGCAGCGAAGAACATGAAAGAGGGGAAGAGAGAAGGGGGGAAGAGAAGTCAAGGAGAAGAGAAAGAAAGGAGCAAAAGGTGACGAAGAGATTGACTAGAAGAAGAGATTGTGGCGAGGCAGATAGAGCGAAAGGGAGATAGAAGAGAAATGGAGAATCGGAAAAGCGGATCGTGGGTAAAAGGGGATAGCTGCAAAGATCTAGATTGAGAAAGGGTAAGAGGGGCGAGGGTGAAGAGGCAGTAAGTGGTAGAAGAGCGAGATAGCACAGCAGGCGAGGGTGAGAGGGAAGAGAGGAAAGAGATCGAGAGGGAGGGGCGTATAGGGGCAGAGGTTGAAAGAGGATAGGGACAGAGCGGAAAAGGCGGGAAACGAGGAAAGGTGGGAGGGATCAGAGGGGAAGAGGCAAAGATGTGGATGGCGAGAGAGAAAAAGAGAGTCAAAGGGGGAAGAGGGAAATGAGGAAGAGGCGCTAGAAGTCGAAGGGGGATAGGGAGGGACGAGAAAAGGGGAATAGGGGAATAGATGGTGAGGGGAAAGGTAGATGCAGCGATGAACAGACCGTGAGAGGAGACTGGCGAAGAGAATCAAAAGTTGTGGAGAGGGGGACAGGAAAAGAGGGGAAGAGGGCACAATAGGTCAGGGGTGTAGAAAAACGGAGCGTCGAAGGGGAAATAGGTGAAGGGGGAGAGGGAAAGAATGCAAGAGGGGGAGGAGGGAAACAGTGTAGGAGGCTCAGTGAAAAGAAGAGTAAGAGCGTTAGGTGGAAGCGCGGAAAAGACGAAGAGTGGGAGGAGCGGAAAGAAAAAGAGCGGCAAGGGTTACCCGAGAAGAAAGGCTACAGGGGGAGGTGTCAAGGTGGAGAGAGGAGAAGAGGGGGAAAGGAAGAACAGCGGTGGAGGACGAAAAGGATAGGGGCAGCGAACTGGAGAGAAAAAAAGGGATAGGAATAAGGAGAACAAAGTCGACGGCAAGAGGGTCAAGGGCGAGAGCGAACAAGGGGGTAGGGCGAAGGAGGAAAGTAGGGATTGCAGAGGGAAATTGGAGCCAAAGGGAAGAGGCAAAGAAGAAGAGAGGCGAAGAGGAGAAAAGTGGCACAGAGGTAGTGGTGGAAAGGGTAAAGGATGGAGAGGGAAAGAGAAGAAGTGAGAAGAGTGGGGAGGGGAAAAAATGAAGAGGAGGAAAGGGGGGAGGGAAAGAGAAAGAAAGGTAGTGAGGGTTAGAGGGGGAGTAAAGGAGAGGGCCAGTAGGAGAGTTGGGGAGAGCGGGAGAAAGTAAGAGGGGAAGCGGTGGAGAGGGAGAGAGGGGAAAAGAAGGAAAGGTGGAGAGAGGGAGATCGGGAGAGGAGAAACAGAAAGTGGAGTGGAAAGGCAGAGAGTGAGAAAAAAAGAGTAAAGAAGCGGCAGAGCGGAGGAGCGGAAGATGACGGGACGGAAAAAAAGTGAAGTGACAAAGATGAGGACGGCGAAGAAGGAGCTGACGAAGAAATAGGGAAAGAGGCAGCGGGGTAGACAAGAATAGCAGGATAGGGGAAGAAGAGAAAGAGTGAAGGGTAGAAGATATAGAAAAGATGCGGGGGAGAGTTGGAGACAGCAAGAGGGAAAAAAGTGATGGGGAGAGAAGGAAGGAAGAGAGGGGAAGAGGGGAGGAGGAATGGAGAGGGGAAAGGAAGAGTGCAAGAGGGGGAGAGAGAAAGATGGTGAGAGAGGGTGAGAGAGAGGAGAGGAGAAGAAAAAAGGAATCAGTCGGCAAGGCAGCGGAGGGGTGAGGCGAAGAGGAGAAGTGGCGAAGAGGGAAAAGGGGAAGCAAGGCAGAGGTGGAAATGACGGGAAGGGTATACGAAGAAAGAAGAGGACGCAGAAAAGCGAAATGATCGAGAGAAAAAGGGTGCGAAGAAGGCAAGGGGCAAAAAGGGGAGAGGAAGAGGAAGCGGAACGGAGAAAGAGGGCAAGGGGCGAGGGCAGGGAGAGGGTAGTAGAAGGTCGGAGAGGGGAGAAGAAAATAGGTGCTGACAGTAAGAAAGGGAGAGGTTAAGAGGAGGGTAGGAGGGACAGAGAGATAGAGAGGAAAACAGTTGGAGAGAAGAAGAAGGAGAAAGAAAAAGAGGGACAAAAAGGAAAGGCGGAGAGAGAGAAAGGGATCAGGAGGCAAGGAAGCGACGGCAAGCGGAGAAGAGGAAGAAGGAAAAGCGGATGAGAGGAGAAAGGGACAGAGTTGAATATGGGCAGAGGGGTTTACAAAGGAAGCAAGGGACGCGGAAAGTCGAAATGCTGGAGAGGGATAGATCGAGAGAAAGGAATAGAGAGAGAGAAAGAGAGGAAGAGAGAGCGAGAGGGGGCCAGAAGGAAAGAAGTAGCCAAAGAGGGCAAACGGAGAAGTGGAAAAAAGAGTAGACAGTGCAAGAGGTGTAGATAGTGAGAAAAAAGAGCCGAAGAGGAGAAGAAAGAAAGAGAAAGAGATCTGGAGTGATGGGAGAAAGTATAGGGAAAATGAAGAAGAGGGGGCGAGAGAAAGAAAGAAAGAGTAGAAGAGGAGGGCGGAAGAGATGAGTGGTGGTAAAGAGATGAAGGAGATGAGAGAAGAGAGCGAAAAGGAGCAGAAGCAAAAACGGTGCAAGTTAAACGGGTGTAGAGGGCCAGAGGGATAAAATAAAGACGAAACAGGCGAGCAGGGGGTGATGGAATGGGAAAGGAGATGAGAGGGGCTGTGAAGCAGATGGGCAGAGAAAAAGAAAGGGTGAGAGCAAAAGCGAAAGAGGGAGAGAGAGGTAGAGGCGAAGAGAGGGGAAGAGGGGCAGCGGCGGAGGGGTGAAGAGGGGAAGAGAGAAAGAGGGGAAAGGTGGGAAGGGAGAAAGAGGAAGAGTGAAAGGGAAAGTGGGCGAGAGAGTGAAAGTGGGTAAGGGGAAGGGGAGCGGAGAGACGAGAGGGGCAGAGCGAAAGACAGGCAGAGGGGTAGAGGGAAAGAGCGCAGGAGGAAGAGAGAGTAAGAGGGGTTGGTGAGAGGGTCTAATGGGTGAAGATTGAGAGGTTGAGAGAGGGGATAGGGGAGGATGGAGAGAAAGGCAGAGTGTGGAAGAAGAAGCGTGGAAAAGGTGTCATAAGGATGAGACAGAAAAGAGAGCGAGGGATAGGATTAGAGTGAAAGAGAAAAACGGGGGGCAAGGGCGATTGAGAGGAGGAAAAAGTAGAACGGGGAAAGAGGAGAAGAGAGAAATAGGTGGAGGGGGAGAAAAGGAAAGGGCGATGGGGAGCTGGGAGGAGAGGGGTCGAGGGGCAGAGGAGAAGAGGGGTAGAGGCAAAACGGCGAAAAGGGGAAAAAAGGAAGAGAGGGAACGGGGGAGAGGTGAAGAGAGAAAGAGGAGAGAAAAGAAAGCGAGAGAAAAAGAAAAATGGAAAAAAGGGAGAGAAAAAGACGATAGGAGAGGAAGCGGTGAAGAGGGGCGAAGGAAGTGGCGGTAAGAGGGGGAGAGGGTAGATAGAGATAAGGAGAGGAGCGAAGAGGTAAAGAGGGGGAGAGAGAAAGGAGTCAAAGAGAGGGAGGGCGAGAAAATGCGACGGGGGACAGAAGGCAGGGGAAGAGTGGCAGCGGGTAACGGAGAGAGTTGCAGAGGTAGAAAGAGGGGAAGAACGAAATAGGTCGACAAGTTGACAGGGAGCGGCGGAAAAGAGGAAAGTAGAACAATGAAAGAGGCAGACCGGGAAAGAGCAGAAGAGCGGAAGATTAGTGGAGGAGGGGATGGGGCCAGGCGGAGAGAATAAGAGTGTGAGCGAGGGAGAGTGAAAGATTGGTGGAGGAAAAGGGGAGAAGGGTGATAAGGGGAGAGGAAAATAGGTTCGGAGAGACAAACGGGGAGAGAAAATAGAAAGGGCAGGAAAAGGCAGGAAGCGAAGATGGGGTGACGTGCATTCCAGATAGCAGCAGAAGGGAAGAGGTGAAGAGGTGGAGATGAAAAGAGGGCAAGATGGACAGCAGGGCGGAGGTGAACAGGGAAAAAGGGCAAGAGGGATGTGGAAATGAAATGCAAAGGAGGAGAGAAAGAAAAAAGAGTAGTGGGGGAGGAAATAGGTGCAGAGGGGCAGATGGGGAGAGAGGGGTTCATGAGGATTGGGGAGTAGGACGGAAATAGTTTCGGCGGAGGGCAGTGAAGCTGACGGGCAGCATAAGAGAGCCAAAGAGGGGCAGAGGGGCAGTGAAAAAAATCGGAGGAGAGGAAGTGAGAGAGAAGAAAAGAGAAAAAAGGTGTGCGTGAAGGTAGAGAAGAAAAAGGGACGTGTGCGAGGGAAAAGAGGAAGAGAGGTGGCGACAAGGAGGGCAGGAGGGCGAGAGGGGACAACGGGGAACGGGGCGAAGGGGGAGAGGGAAAGAGAGGGGAAAAGGGGAAAATACGAGAGCAGAAAAAGTAGAGAAAGAAAAGGGAAGAAGAGAAAGTGGTAGTGAGGAAGAGGAGGAAAAAAGTAAAGAAGGGAAGAGAAGGAGAGAGAGAATTGTGGACAGGGCGGGAGGGGTACAGGGGAAGAGGGGGAGAGCAGAAAAAGTGGTGAGACGGAAGGGTAGAGAGGTTGAAAGGGGGTATGGAGGAGATGGGAAGAGTGGGAGAGAAGAAGAGAAGGAGAAGAAGAAAGGCGGAGAGGCGGAGATGGCAAAAGGGAACGCGATGGAGTGGGTGAGATTAGAAAAAGGGAGAAGGGAGAGAGGGCGAAGCTGAAGAATGGGAGAGGGGAACAGCGGAAGAGGTAGAGGAAAAGAAGGAGAGAGGGGGAGTGGATAAGAGAGAGAAGTGAGGAAAGAGGACAAAGGAGGAAAGTGGAAAAGAGCGAAATCCGTAACGGGGTAGAGACGCAGCGGGAAAAAGGGAAAGGAAGAGGAGGTGGAAAGGTCGAGAGGCGAAGCGCGTCTAGTGAAAGATCAAGAGGGAATTAGTGGGAGGGCGGAACGGGGAAAGCGGGGGAAGGAGGGAAAGAGGTACAAAGGGGAAACGGCGGAGATGGTGAGAGAGGAAGAGACGAAGAGAGGAAAGTGGTGAGAAAGTGAGAGTCAGCGAGAGAAATAGGAGAGGGGAAAAGCGGAAGAGGAGGAGATTAGGAGTGGGGAAAAGCGGAAGCGAGGATACCGCGAGAGAAAATAAGAGAGATAGGAAGAAAGCAAGCGAGGGTCGAGGGGAAAGGTGATCATGGAAAAGGAGGAAAATGAGAGATGGAAGGAGGGCAAGAGCAAAAAAGTGAAATGGGGCGATAGGTAAAGGGGAAAAAGAGGGGAAAGGGGCGAAGAAAAAAAGAAGTGGAGGAGGAGGAGAAAAGAGCTCATTAGAGAATGAGAGAGATTCAGAGGGAGAATGTAGAAAAGCGGACACGGAGAGGAGGCAGAGAAGGGATTAGATGCAGAGTGCGAGTGGGGAAGAGGATGAAAGCGCGATAAGGTGAGAGAGCAAATAAGTGATGATGGGCGAAAAGAATTGAGGTGGGAGGGATAAAGGAAGAGGAGAAGAGGAAGCGAGTGAGGGAGAATGAGCGAGCGAGAGTAGGAGAGGAAAGGAGCGAGTAATGGGCTGCTGGGCCACGGTGCCGAGTGGAAGAGAAGGAGAGGGAGAAAGGGAGTGAAGGGGGAGAGGGCGAGCGTAGAAGAGGTAAAAAAGAAAAGGGCGGAAATGAGAAGAGCGCAAGTGGAAAATAGAGTGCATGGGGGAAAGAAGGAGTGGGCGGAGGTAACGAGGTGGAGAGAAGGAGAGCTGAGAAGGGAAAGAGAAAAAAAGGTGGTCAGGGAAAGAGGTGAAGTGAACAAAAAAGGAATAGGTGAAAGAGGCAGAGAGGGAGAAGGAAAAAAAACGAAAAGGGGGCAACGGAAGAGAAAACGCCAAAAAGAGGGGGAGCAGGAGCAGTAAAGAGAAACAAAGCGCAAGTGGTAGAGAAAGAGAGGGTTAGAGTAGCATAAGGGGAAGATTAAAAGCGAGGGAGATAGGAAGAGGAATAGAGAAGGAGAGAGGGGCAGGCGAATGGCAAGAGAGGAGGAAAGTAAGAAAGGGCTATAGGTGGAAAAGAGGAGAGGATGGAATGGCACGAGGAACAAAGCTAGAGAAAAAAAGCGGGAAAGAGAGGCAAAAGAAAAGAAGAAAAGAGAGGGAACGGGCAAGAGGGGTGAGCGAAAGAGGCAAATAGGCAGAGGAGGAGCGAGAGAGGGGCGGCGGGAAAGAGAGTGGAGAGTGAAGAGCCGCAGAGGGGAGAAGAGGACGAGAGGAAGAGAGAAAGAATGGGCAAGAGAATGAGCAAAAGTGATAACCTGGGAGAAAAAAGGGTAAAGGGCGGGAGGGGGAGAGGGAAAGTAGTGAAGAGAGGCAGGGGAGCAGAGTTAGAGGGAGAAAAAGGGAAAGTGGGGCGAGGATGAAACGGAAAGAGGGAGAATGGGAAAGAGGGTGAGCGTGAGAGATGGGGCGAGGACGAGCGGGGCAAAGATGCGGGCGGAGGAGGGGTATATAGCGAAAGGAAAAGAGGGGGAAAGGGGTTTAGGGGATGAGCAAAAGAGCGGAAGCGAGGGAGAGGGGAAGAGGGAAAGAGGAAGAGAGGTAGATAAGGGGAGGGGCAGAGGGCGAAAAAGACAGAGACGGGGAGAGGGAGAGGGAGACAGGCGGCGATGGGGAAAGAGAAAGAGGGCGGCAGAGGGAGCAGGGAATAGGGAAAGAGGGAAAGAGGCAAAGAGGTTGAGCGAAGAGAAATGAGAGAGAAAGGAAGGAGAGAAGTGAAAGAGGGAGTGAGGCAAAGAGGAGAAGACGGGCAGAGGCGAAGGAGGCAGGTGGGCGAGTGAAAGGAGAGAGAAGGGGAACTGGGGAACAGCAGTAAAGGGTGAGAGCAGGGGAGGAAAAGAGGAAGAAAGGGAGAGAGGGAAAAAGGAATCGAGAGGATGAGGAAGAGAGTGGAAGAGGGGTGGAGGCAAAGAGGGGGAAAGAGGGAGTGAAGGAGAGTGGCTGAGGGCGAGAGGAGAAGAAGGCAAGATAGAGGAAAGCAAGAAGTGAAAGAGGATAAGAGGGGGAAAGGGGGAGATGGTGAGTGGGGGAGCTGGGGAGCAAAGCAGAAGAAGAAGAGCGGCAGGACGGTGAAGGAAGAGCGGGGGAAAGCAAGAGAGCGAGCGACGCGGAGGGAGAAGAGCGGAAGAGTAGTAGAGGGGGAGAGATGAGAGGAGCAGAAGGTAGGAGGGAGAAAGGGGCACAGGGTGAGAGATTCAGAGGGCGAGGGAGAAAAGGGGAGAAGGGAAGGGGCGGAGAGGGGAAGAGAAGAGAGGGGGTCAATGGTAAGGAAGGAAAAGGGGGAGTGGGGACAACTGACAGCGCAGGAGACGTCTAGAGGGGTACGGGGCGAGAAAGAAAAAGGTGAAAGGGGGCGCAGTGCAAGAGGCTTACAGGAGGACGTGCGGTGAGGGTGAGAAGGGGAGGGGGGAAAAAGGCAGTGGAAAAGAGGGGCAGGGGGAAACGCAGCGGGTGGATGGGGGAAGAGGAAAAGAGGGAGAGAGGAAAAGAGGAGGACAGTGGGAGAGGGGAGAAAGGGGAAGGGGCAGAAATGAGAGCGGCAGAGGGAAAGAGGGGGAAAGGGGCAGGTGGTGAAAGGGGCAGAGGGGAAGAGTGGGAAAGAGGCAAGTGGTGAGAGGTTGAAAGGGTAAGAGGGAAATGGGGCCAGACGGAGACAGGCCGAGAAAGGCGGGGGGGGGGGGGGCAAGCCGGAGCAGAGAGAGAAAGAGAAAGAGAGCAGGAAAGGAGAAGCGGGGGAGAGGAGAAAACGTGGATAGTGGAAGAGGGAGAAAGAGCGAGAAAAGCAGGTAAGACGGAGAGGCGACGAGAGGAAACGGGTAAAAGGGGGCAAGGAGGAGAGCGAGAAAGGAGGAGTGCGAGCAAGCGACAACGCATTGGCGATGAAGAGGAGAAGAGGGTGAAAGGGAAACAGGCAGAATGATGGAAAAGGGAAGGGGTGGAAAGTGAAATAGGGGGCGGGGGACAGAGGAAAAGAGAAAAAGAGAGCGAGTGAGGGAGAGTGGCAAGGGGAAGAGGAGGCGACAGGTAGAGGACGAGAAGAGGAGAATGAAGGTGCATTAATAGGAAAGACAAGTTGGCGAGGGAACGTGGAGCAGAGGGAGCGCGGAGGCGCGGGTGGAGAGAGGCAAGAGGGGAAGAGGTAGGAGGAAAAAGAGGGAAGAGTTGGGCAAGGTGGGGAAAGGAGAGGTGGATAGAGGGTGAGGACGATAGCGGTGAAAGGTAAAAGGGAGGAAAAGGGAGAGGCGGCGATGGGAAAGGGCCAGGGGGGGGAGGAAACGAGAGGTGGGAAGGGAAGAGATAAAGAAGTTGAGGGTTAGAGAGGGAGACGGGCTAAGCGGCAGAGGGGAAGAGAGAAAAAGGTGAAGAGCGGAAAAAAAGGATAGGAAATGAGGGCGGGCGGGGGACAGGGGAAGAGAGAGTGTGAGGCAGGAGGTCAGATGCGAAGGGAGGGAGAGAAAAAGAGAAATAGAACGGGAAATGGCGAGAGGGGGACAGTTGAAGATCGCGGCGAAGAAGAATGAAAGAGGAAAGACGATAAGAGGGTTAGAGGGGCAAAGGGGAAGAGGGTTTGGAGGAAGAAGCGAAAGATGGTATGACTGCGAGAGGGAAATAGGGAAAAAGAAAAACAAGGAAAGTGGGCAAAAAAACGAACGCCGGTGAGGAGAGTCGCGTAAGAGAGAGGGAGGGGGAGAGTGGAGGAGAGCGGCGGGGAAGAGGGGGGGGGGGGGGTAGAAGCGGGAGAGACGCAAAGACGAGAAGAGAAGGAGAGCGGCGAAGGGGATAAGGAAAAGGGCGGCAGAGGGGCAGTGGGAAAAAGGGAAGAAGAGTAAGACGGATAGAGGGGGTAAAGGGGAAGAGGGGAAAAGACGGAGAGGTGACGGAAGTGAGAAAGACACGGGGTTGGATGCGAAAAGAGGAGATGGGGGAAAAATAAAGGGGTCGAAGGGGAAGAGAGATATAGGGGAAGAGAGAAAAACTGGGCAAGTGGGAGTGGTGATGAAAAGGAGAAAGGGAGCGGAAAAAAGGAAGAGAGGGGAAGAAGAAAGTGAGGGAGAGGGAAGAGGCGTCCGTGAAAGACGGGCAGAGGGTGAGAAAGGAAAATGGAAAAACAGAAAGAGGCGCGGAGAAGGAAAGGCGCGAAGTAAAAGAGGGGGAAAGGGGCTGAGGGAAGTGGGAAGAGGTGGGAAAGGCAAAAAAGATGGTGGCAAGAGGAAGAGGGGGCAAAAAAGGTAGTGAGGGACAGGAAAAAAGGGCGTAGGGAGGAAGTGGGGAGAGGGAGAGAGGGTAAGAGGGGAAGAGAAGGAGTGAAGAGGGGGGGAGAGAGGTGCGAGCGACAGAGAGGAAGAAGGGCAGAGGGGTGGAGATGAAGTTCGGGTAGAGATAGTAGGGACAGGGGGGGAGCGAGAGAAGAAGAGAGAAAGAGGGGCAGAGGTGAGGAGCGGGAGAGGGGCAGAGGATAAGAGGACGAGAGTGGGACCGGAAAAGAGGGGGAGAAAAAGCAAGGGGAAGAGGGTGAGAGAGGAAGAGGGAAAGAGAAAAAGCGGCAAAGTGAGGTGGAGGATGGAGGGAGAGAAGAAGAGAGTGAGACAGATGGAGAGGGCAAGAGGGGAAGAGGAGAAGACGTGGAGAGGGAAAGAGCCGAAGACGTGGAAAGACGAACAGGGGACAAGGCGGAGCGATGGGGAGGAAGAGAAGTCAAAGGAGGAAAGGAGAAGAGAGCACGAAAAGCAGCGGGTGGCCGCAAGGGGGGCAGGGGATCAGGAATGAGGGGAAAAGGGGAAGAGGGTGAGAAAAAAAGTGAAGAACAGACGGAAAGGGGGAGAATGAAAGAGGTGAAGAGGTTGAGAGAAGGAGAGCGGCAGAGGAAGAGAGGGGAATGGACCAGTGAGGTAGAGGGAAAAGAGCAATAGTAGACGACGTCGTAGAGGGTGAGAGGAAGAAAGGGGGGGAGGAGCAAAGATGAAGAGAGGAAGGAATGTTGAGGCAGGAAGGGGCGGGGGAGGAGTGAGACAGAGGGGAGAGAAGGAGGGGGAGAGAGAGGCAGGGCAAAGAGAAGGAGAAGAAGAGAGAAGGAGAGGCGGACAGTGGAAGACGTGGAGCAAAACAATGGGAGAGAGGGGGAGAGGAGAAGCGGGAACAATGTGGACAGAAGAAAGAGGAAAGGCGGAAGGAAGGGTAACGGGAAGAGAAAAACATGGAGAGAGGGGTCGAGGGACAGAGCGGGAGTGAGAACAAAAAGGATAGTGGAAGAGAGGCAAGGGGTAGAGGGGCAGGGTATAGAGGGTAAGAGAAGGTGAGGGCAAGGTGGGAGAAGGAAAAGAGGAAAAAAGTCGGAGCGAAACAGTTGGCGACAGGAGAATATCAGGAGAGAAAGAAAGATGGCGTGGGCGAGAAAGCAGAAGGAGAAGGGAAGAGAGTGGAGAGAGCAGTAGAGAAAAAGAGGGGCGAAGGGATAGAAATTGAGGGGAAGAGGGGAGGGCTGCGGGACAGGGGGTGAGGAAGAGAGGGCAAGAGGGGGCGAGGCGAAAAGTGCAAAGGGGAAGAGGGAAAGAGAAAAGAGAAGGAGAGGCAAAGAGCAAGAAAGGAATGAGGAGGAAGAGGGGACGAGTGACAGTCGGAGAGTAGGGTGCGGAGGAAAGTCTGAGAGGGTTAGACGAGAAGAGCGAAAGAGCGGCAGATGGGGGGGGGGGGAGAAAAGGAGAAGGAGAGTGGTGGCTAGGAATTGTGAGAGAGGAAAAGAAGCATGAAAAGAAAGGGGGGAGGGGTGAGAGGGGGGAGGGGAGAGGAAAAAAAGTAGGAGTAGAGAAGCAAGAGAGTAGGAGAGAGAGACTAGGTGAGCGAGGAAGAGGTGGAACGGGGGCGAAAGGGGAAGGGGAACCACGGGGAGATGGGAGAGGGCGAAGCCGTAGGGGAAAAGAGGGTGAGAGCGCTGGAGTGTGCGCTGGAGGGAAAGGGCGACAGAGAAAGTAGGGCAGTGAAGAAGAGGCGGAGACGTAGAAAGAAAAGAAGGAAGAAAGGGGCAGAGGTGGATAGGGAAAGTGGAAAAGAGGGGAGAACGGCGCGAGGGGGAAGGAGACAGACGGAAAAAGGGAAAGAGAATGAGAGGGGGGAAGCGAAAGAAGGGAGAAGGGGTCAAGCGGTAAGGGGGACAAGAGGAAGAGAGAACAAGGGCAAAAGGGAACGAGGAGTAGTGAGGGATAGGGAAAGAGGGCAAGGCGGAAAAGAAAAAGAGTGCGAGAGGGTGAAACGAGGAGAGGGGACAAGGAAGAGAGTACGAAAGAGGAAAGTCTGAGAGGAGAAAATGGGGAGTGGGGAACCAAAAAGAGTGGGAGATAGGAAGAGAAGGAGAGTGGAAGAGGAGAAAAAGGCGAGCGGGAAAGGGGGGAAGAGGTGAAGAGAAAAGGAGGGGGGCGTTGGAAAGGGGCAACGGCCGAGCGGCGGAGAAGAGAAGAGGCGGAAAGGGAGAGAGGGTATGAGAAAGAAAGAGGATATGGAAAGAAGGGAAAAGAGCAGAAGGGAGAATGAGAAAGCAAAAAAAAGAATTGGAGGAAAAGCGTAAAAAAGGGGTAGACGGGAAGAGGCGACGACGGAAAAAGGTGAAAACGGTCAGAGAAGGAGAGGAGCAGAGAAAGAGAGGAGAAGAGGGTGGGAAAGAGAAGGGCGGAAGGGAAAAGTGGGGAGAAGAAGGAGCGGTGGAAGAGAAAAAAGAAGCGAGGAGAAGAGCAGGAGGGAAAGAGGCGGAGAAGAAGAGGGGGAAAGCAGGATAGGTACTGAGCTGGGGAGCTGGAGACAAGCCCAGGAAAGGGAAAGAAGAAACTGAGAGGAGAAGACAGAAAGAGGGGGAGATAAGCAGACTGGGAGCGGGAAGAGGGTAAAGGAAAGAGTAGGCGAGGGGAGAAGTAGGGGCGGGGTGAGAGAAAAAGGCGCTGGTAGAAGAGGGGCGGCGAGGAAGGGGGAGAGGTGGAGAGGTAGAGAGTCGGTGAGAAGAGAATGGTGCGAGTGGGAGGGGGAAGTGTGGGGTAGGAGAGAGACGAGAGGGGATGACGAGAAGAGGGCGATAGGGAACGATGGCGAAAGGGGGAAAGAAGAGAAGGAAAAAAAGGCGAGTGGCAGAGGGAAAGAGGGCAGGGGATAGGGGGTAGGAGGGGAGGACGAGAGGAAATGACTAGGTAAGGAGGGGAGAGGCAGAGGAGAAGAGCGGAGGAGGCGAACAGCGGCAGAGGGGAAGAGGGAAAGAGGGAAAACGGGGCAGATGGGGTGACCTGGACAGGGGCAGAACGAAATGGGAAAAGAGAAAAAGAGGGTTAGAAAAGTGGAGGGGGGGACGGATCAGCCGAAAGGGGGACAGATGGGAAGGTTGTGAGAAAGAGACGGCTAGAGGGGCAGAGGGTGGGAGCGGTAGAGTGATAGAGTTGGCGAGGAGCAGAGGGTGAGTGGAGGAAAAGGTAGATGGGATGAAAAGGTGAGGTGAGCAGGAGCAAAGGGGAAGATGCGGTGAGTGGGGAGGGAAACATTGGGACACTTGTAGAGGAGGAGAGGGGAAGAGGAAAACAAAGGGTAAGGAACAAGAAGGGAGAGGGGGCAAGGGTGAGGGGGAACGGGGCGAAGGAAACGGGGGGAGAAAGGAAGGAGGGAGAAGGGAAAAATTGTTAAAGCGGGAAAGAAAAGAAGGGAGAGAGATAGGGGGGGGGTTAAAGGGCAAGAGCGGGAGAGCGGAAGACGGGAAAGGTGCCGAGGGAAAGAGGGCACGAGGAAAAACGGCTGAGATGGGAGGAGGGAGAAGAGGTAGAGAGGGCGAGAGAAGAAGAGGGAGTAAGCGGGGGAGGAGAAGAGTAGGAGAGCAGCTAGAGTGAGAAAGAAGGAGAGAGAAAGAGAGAGAAAGAGAAAGAGGTGAAGAGAAGAAGAGGAAGAAAGCGGCAGAAAGAAATAGGCAAAGAGCGGTACAGGTGGAGTGAGGAAGGCAGAAGAGATGGAGGGGCGCAGAGGGGCACAACAGAAGTGGGAGAGAGAAAGACAGTTGGAAATGGCGTAGGGGTTTCGGGAAAAAGGAATAGAGGGAAAGAGGGAAAGTGAGCAAGAGGGAAAGATGGAGGAAGGCGGCGAGGAAAAGAGCGGGAGGGAGGGCGAAAAGAAGAGTGGGAGAGAAGCGGAGGAAAGAGAGGTAGGGGGGAGAGCGAGAGAGAACTGGAGAGCGAGAGAGGCAATGGGAAAGTGGAAAATAGTGAGAGAGGGAGAAAGGTGAAGAAGGGGATATAAAGAGAGGGAGAAAGGTTAAGAGGGCGAGAAGGGAAGAGGAAAAGAGAGGAAGTGAGGAAGTGGGGCGATGGGGGAGAAAAGGAGTAGAGCACAGCGAGAAAAGGGGTGAGTAAGAGGGGGGGGGGGGGGGGGCTGAGGTAGAGAGGGAGAGAGGCGAAGAGGGGAAGAGAGGGAAAGGAAGAGAGGGGTAGAGTGGGAGTGATGGAGAGGAGAAGAGGGCTTGTAGGGAAGAGGGAAAGAGCGGGACAGTTAGAGATGTGGGGGAGGAGGAGATTCCGAGAGGGGACGACGAGAAAAAGAGAAGATGGGTATATTGGGAGAGAGGAAATGGAGGAGAGAAATAGGTGGGAAGTGGCGGAGAAATGAAAGAGGGGACAGGGGCAGATGGGGAAAGGGAGCAAAAGGGACAGTGGAACAGGCGAAGAGGGGTAGAGGGCATGAGAAAAAAGAGAAACAGAGTAAGAGGCAATTAAGGGAAACAGGAAGCAAAGGAGAGGGGGAAAGCAGGAGAGGGGGAAAGCAAAAGAGGAAGAGAGAAGAAGAGAAAGAGGGGGGCAAATTGGGAGACGGGGAGAGGGGTAAAGGCGCAGAAGAAAGAAGGGGCACAGTGGCGAAGGAAAGAGGGGGCGAGCGAGAGAGGGGCAGAAAGAAAGAGAGGGAAAAAAGAAGAGGGGCGAAAGGAAAGAGGAGAGATGCGGGGGGCACGGGAGAGAGGGGGAAGGGAAGAAAGAGGGAAAAGAAGATGCAGTCGAAAGAGTAAGAGGGGCAGATTGGAAGAGGGGAAAGGAAAAGAGCGCTTGAAGTGGTGAGGGGAAGAGCGAAAGCGGGCGCGGAAGGGAAAGGTGGAGAGGTGGAGTTGTTGAGAGTAGGCAAAGCAAAGAGTGAAAAAAGGGGGAGAAGGAGATGAAGAATGTGGAAGGATGAGAGTGGTGAAGGGGGAGAGGGGAAAAGAAGGACAGGGGAAGAAAAGAAAAAAAGAACACATAAAAGGGTGAAGAGGAGAAGAACGGCAGAGGGGAAGAGAGGAGGGAGAGAGGGGTGGCAACGGGACAGAGGTTGGAACGGGAGTGGGTGAGAGGGGAAGACCGCAAGAGGGAAAGAAAGAGAGATGGTACAAAGGAGGTTGAAAAGTGAAAGTAAAGTAGAGGGTAAGAGGGAAGCGGGAAAAAGGAAAAAAGGGAATAGAGCGGCGAGGAGGAGAGCTGAAGAGGGGCTGATGAGAAGCGAAGAAGAGAGGCAGAGGCAAATGGAGACATAAGGGCGAGAGAGGAAGAGAGGGAGAGAGGAAAAGGGAAGACGGAGAAAGGGGAAGAGGGGGACAGATGGCAAGGGGAAGAGCAGAAAAGAGTGCGAGGGGTGAAACATCAGTAAGGGAGCGCCGAGAGGGGAAGAGGGTAAGAGAGGCAGAGGGGCATACAAGGGGAGCATTCGGAGAGAAGGCATGGCGCGAAGGGGGAGCGGGGAAGACGGGATGTAGGGAAATGAGGTTACGAGGGAGAGGGAGAAAGGCGTAGACGAGTATAGGGGAAGAGGGGGAAAGGTGGAGAGGGGGAGATGACGGAACCGGGAGACGGAAGGAGGGGAGGAGGAAACGAGGGTAAAAGGATGAAAAGGAGAGGGGGATAGGGGGACCAGGAGAGCGAGGCATAGGGAGAAAAAGGACGAAAGTAAGAGTGGAAGAGGGTGAGAGGGGGACCGAAGTGGAGGTGGAAAGGGAAAAGAAAGAGATGGAAAAAGGGAAGAAGGGGAAGAGGGTTTGAGGGAAAGAGCGGAAGAGGGGAAGAGAAAGAGCGGGATAGAGAAGGAGAGGGCAAGAGAAGGGAAAATAGAGATGGGGCGGTGGCAAAGGATGGGGGCAGGGGTAAAGCAGGTGAGAAAAAGAAGGGGTTACGGGGGGAGGGGGAGAGGGCCATGAGGGTGAAGGAGGACAGCGCGGAAAGCAGAATGGCGGAGATTGCGAGAGGGAAAGGCAGAAAGAGGCAAAGAAGGGAAAAGGGGGGTGGCGGAAGAGACGGACAGCGGGAAAGCGTCAGAGGTGAAGAGGAAAAAAAATGGGGCACAAGAAGAAAAAAAGAGAAGGAAAAGAGGTGGGGAGCGAAAGTGGAATAGAAGACGTAACGAAAGAAGGGGCAGAGGAGGGGACGGAAACAGGTCGGAAGGTCGATAGGGAAAGAGAAGGAAAGGCGGAGTGCGGAAAAGGGGAAGAAGGAAAGACTGAAAAAAGGGTGAGAAGGGGAGAAGGGATGACGAGCAGAAGGGCATGGGGGGGAAAGGATGGAATCGTCGGAAAGAGGAAGAGGGGCAGAGTTGAAGTGGGAAAAAGAGGAGAGGGCGGAGGGAGAGACGGCTAGAGAGGAAGAGATGCGAGGGGACAATGGGGCGAGCGGAAGAGCGGAAGTGAGGAAAAAAGGCAGAGGGAAAAAGGGGGAGAGAGAAAGAGAAGGGGAAGGGGCACAGGGGGCAAGTTAAAGAAGGGCGAGGGTGAGAAGGGGAGGGGGGAAGTGAGCAGGGAGAGGGGTTAAGGAGGAAATGGAGAGAGATAGAGAAAAAGAGGAGGCAGCAAGAGGGGGGAGGTCGAAAGGGAGAATAAGAACAAGAGAGTGTGGAGGAAAGGAAACGAGTGGTAAAGGGTGGGACAGGAAGAAGAGAAGAGAAAAAGCGGTGGAGACGAGCAGAGGGAGAAGGTGGCGAGGGGACGAGAGGAAGAGGGGAAGAGGGAACGAGGCGAAAAGGCGGGCAGGATGGAAGGGGAAATGAAGCAGCGAGAGGGAGAGGAGAAGGGCGAGAGGAAAAGAGCAAGAGAGGAAGAGGCGGAGAGGGGGAGAGTGGGCGAGTGGGATAGGGGCAGAGGGGGGATGGGGAAAGGCGCAGAAATGCCGGGGAAAAGAAAGAAAGTGGGTAAGATTAGGAGAGGAGGAGACACGCAGAGGGGTAGGGAGAAGGAGAAAAGGGACGATGGGAAGGCCAGAAAGTAGGCAGGGGATAAAGGAGAGGAGAATCGCATGAGCGTGGGAAAGGAAGCAGCGAGGAGGAGAGGAAGGGGGGGAGGTGGAGACGTGGGGAGTCAGAGAGGAGAGAAGGGTAAGAGGGGGAGGAACAAGTGTGGGGGATGGAAAACGATGAGAGGGGAAGACGGGAAGAGAGTGATAGGAAAAGAGGGGATGAGGAGGCGCGGGATAAGGAAAAGAGGAAATGAAGGGGCGGGAGAGAGCGGATAGCGGGGAAGGGAGAGAGTAGCACTGGAGATTTGAAGAAAGAGAGTGGGGAAGAGGAGAAGAGTGACTAGAGGAAAAGAGGTAGAGGGGCAGTGGGAAAGGGGGGAGAGGACGGCAATCAGTTAAGGGGTAGGAGGAAAAGACGAGAGGGGAAGACATGAAGAGGGGAAGTGGGGCAGAGGGTGGAAGCGAAAAAGGCGAACAGGCGTAAATGGAGGGAGGGAATGAAAGGTAAAAAGGAGCGATGGGGTGACCGGTGGAGGGGTAGAGGGAAAAAGAAATAGAGGAAAAGACGAGCAAAAGAGGAAGAGCGGCGAGGGGGACCAGTCAAAAGGGGGAGAGATGGGAAGGTGAAGCGGCGAAGAGGGTTCGAGGAGCAGAGGAGAAAAGCAGCGGAGTTATAAATTTGGCGAGGGGCAGAGGGTGAGTGAAAAAGTAGAGAGATGATAAGAGAGGGAGTGGTGAGGAGAAGCAGAGGCTGAGAGGAGGGAAGGGAAAGTGGAAGGGCGGGGGAGAGGGGCCGACTTGTAGAGGGAGAGAGGGGCAGAGGGGAAAAGGGGGAGGGAGAAGAAGGGGGAGACGAGGCCAGGCAAACGGTGGGAAAGTGGGAGAGGATGAGGTGGGTGAGAGGAAAAGGTAGAAAGATGGCAAGGTGGAGAGCGAAAGAGGAAAAGAGCGGAAGAAAGGAGGATGGTTAAAGCGGCTGAGTGGGGGAGGTGAAGAGGGGTAAAGGGGGAAAGGCCGGTACAAACAGAGGGGTAGTTAGGGAGAGGAGAAGAGGGGGAGGAGGAGGGGGGAAGAGAGACGGAGAGGGTTAGAGGGGAAAAAAGGGCGAGGTGGAAAGAAAGAGAGGGGCAAAGCGGTCGCGAAAAAGTGACGAAGAGGGTTACAGAGGGAGTGGGGGCGGCGAGAAAGAAGAAGACGAAAAGAGGGGCACGGAAAAAGAAAAGGAGAGGGAGAGAGTAAAAAAGAGGCAGAGGGAAAGATGGAAAGATGTGAAGCGGCAAAGAGGGGTTCTTACCCCGGGCAAAATGCAGCGAGGGGGAGTGGGGGCGAGAGGGAATGGGGCAGAGGGGTCAAGAGAGAGGGGAAGAGCAGGGGAGAAAGGAAGAGAAGGACGGGGGAAGAGGGGCAGAGGAGGAGAGGGCGGAATGGCGAGAGGGTGGTATGGGGAGAGGGGTGAGGGCGGGAAGCAGAAATGAAAATAGAGGGAGAGTAGTGATGGAGAAGAAGAGCCAGAATGTGAGAGGGAGTGAAGGACAGGTGGAGAGGGTGAAAAGGGGCGAGGGGGAGAGGAGGAGCGAAGGAGAGGGGCGGAAAGGTAGATGAGCGGAAGTGTAGATTTGGACAGTCGCAGCGGGGGGCGGGGATGAAGACAAGAAGAGAAGCAGAGGGGCAGAGGGGGAGGGGGTTCATCTCGAAGATTGGCAGAGGGGTCGAGGGGGAAAGGGGAAATGGGCGAAATGAAACGGCCGGGGCCGGGGGAGTGAAAAAGGCAGCGAGAGAAAATTATGGAAAGAAGGAGAGAGGGTGAGGGGAACCAAAAAAGCGACGAAAAGAGGAATAGGGCGAGATTGTGGGGGGGTGGGGTTGAGTGGGAAAGCGAAATAGCAGTTGAGGGCAAGCTTGGAAGAGCGGTGTGAGGCAGGTGGGAAGGGTGAGAAGAGTGAGAGGAAAAGATGGCTAATGGAGAAAACGGAAAGAGGGGAAGAGGGAGACGGGGGAGAGAAGCGAGAGAGGCAGAGAGGAGCGAATAGGGATATGGCGGAAGGGGCGAAGGGGCATTGGGAAAGAGTGGAAAAGAAAGAGAGGGAAAGAGGGCGAGATGGCGAGAGAAAAAGGAGGAGAAAGAAAATCGGGTATAGGGAAAGATGGAAAGAGGGAAAGGAGGGGAGAGTGGTAGAGTATGAAAGAAGCAAAGGGCGGGAGAAGAGAGGGGCAACGGAAAAAAGTGGGATAAGGGAAGAGCAGGACGGACGGAAAGGTGAAGAGGGGAAGGCAGACAAAGGGCGGAGAAGGAGAAGGGCAAGAGAGGGAAGAGGTGCAGAAGGAGGGAAAGAGGAGAGAGTGAACGAGGGGACCTGGCGGAGGAGGTGAAGGCAGGAGAGGCTAAGAGGGGTGAAGGCGGTGCTCAGGGGGGAAGGGTAAATGGAGAAGATGGGGAGAGGTGATGTTGCGGTGAGGGGAAGAAGGAAAAAGGGCGAGAGGGACGGACCAGGAGAAGGAAAGAGGGGAAGACCGGAAGAGGGGGTGGGGAAAGAGGGAAAAAGAGAAAGAGAGCAAGAGGGAAAGCGGAAGAGAGTTGACGTGGTGAAACGGAGAAGCGGGGGAGATAGATAAAGGAAATGCGAGAGACAGCGGAAGAGTGTAAAAGGCGACGCGGAGGAGAGGGGAAAATAAGAAAAGAGTAGAAGAGAGAAGGTGAAGACGTAGAAGTGAAGTGAGGCAGGCATGCGGAGAGGAAAAAATGAAGAGGAGGGAGAGGGAGACAGAAAAAAAGGGGGATAGGGGTAGAATGGGAGAGGGGCAAAGAGAAATAGTGAGAGAGGGAGAGAGAAGGAGAGGGAGATAGGGGGATGGGGAGTGAGAGAATGAGGTGGGAAAGATGACAGCGACAGTGGGGGAGAGAGAGAGGGGGGGAGTTGGGAAGAGGGGTAGAGGCTGGTGGGGGAGAGAAGAAGAGGGGGAATGGTGGTGAGACGGAGAGGGGCGGAGGGAAAAAGGGGAAAAGTAGAAAACATCGGCAAAGGAGGGGAAGGGCGAAAGAGAGAGCGGCGGCGACGGGGAATGGGGGACAGGGGGTAGGCAGGAGAGGGAAGAGAGGGCGAGGGGGGCGGGGATGAGGGCGAGATAGAAAGTGAGAACAGGGGAAGGGAGAGAGAGGGGGGAGTAGGACAGCGGCTGAGAGAGGGAGGGGGTAGAGAGGAAGAGGGGCGAGAGGGGCGGGGGGGCGCGAGGTGGCAAGTGGGAGAGGGGGGAGAGGGGGATTCCGAAAAATTGGGAGAGGGGCTGAGGGTGAGAAGGTGAGAGGGAGAGTGGGCAAGAGGAAAAGAGGGGGAGAGGGGAAGAGTGGTAGAGGCGGCGGGAGGGATAGGAGAGAGAAAAAAAGGGGGAAAGAGGGAGAGTGGGAGTGGGGAAAAGGTGGAAAGGGGGGGGGGGGGAATGGTGAAAGGGGGAGAAGGGGAGAGGGGGAAAAGGGCTGAGGGGGAGAGGTGGAAAGGGTGAGAGGGGAAAAGGTGGAGAGGTGGAGAGTGGGAGAGGGGGAGAGGGCTAGAGGGGGGGAAGGGGAGAGGGGGTGACGAGGACAGGGCGATAGAGGGAAAGGGGCTCAGGGGGGCCGTAAAGAGTGCGACAGAGACAGAGGGAGAGGGGGGTAGACACACACACACGAATTCACGCGTTTACGCACGCGTACGCACATCGTATAGCATCATTGTTTCAGGCCTATGTATCCTACGCGTTATTTGATTTTCACATACATCAATAGGGTCCAAGAATTATTTTTGCAGAACATTCCTACTATTTTTGAAGTTGATCGGTGCTCTGGTCCCGACGATGTCTCGCACATACTAACATATTATCGCAATATCTTCATAAATTAGAAAAAAAACGAGATTTGGATCATCCAATCACCATACATGCTTGCCGAATTTCGTTCAGATTCTCACACAAAACTTTTTAGGACGCGAACTATGAGGTTTCCAAATTCCAATTGCCAGTGTCATTTGTTAAAGAATCATGACGCAATGCTTACATTCATGAATGTTTGCTGTGGAGGATACTCCACGGCATGAATTCGGCAGCGACTCACTGCTGCGTATTTTGATGTACGAAGTTATCAATGATAAGATGATTCACTTCTAGGCGACTCAGATGGCGCCGTTCGGAGCATTTCCAAATTCGACTCGTATGACTGGTTTATTTGGACATGGTCCCAAAAGAAAAATTCACAAAGTATGACACGAACACACTGTTTCATATCGACCGCCTGCAGGTTGATTCAAGATTTCGGACACTGTGAGATCAACAAATCGACTCTCTTTTCATGGTTGAGTGTATTAAATCCAAGATGCGGGGAATTCCGGAAACAAAAATGGTAATACAGCTATCAGAACCTTCATTTATTCATAAAATCCCTAACCAACCCATACCGTGTTAGCGGTAGGTCTTACAAGGAAACCTTTCGAACCTGAACTCGCCGATTTCGATGATCTTGATATATGTTGTAGAACATCAAAGAATAAGAAACACGTATTTTTTTATATGTGCTCTTAAGCCCGTTTAGGGGGTGAAATCTACCCTCAAAGTTCACTCTTAAAAAGTCTTTTTTCGAAATATCTCTGCTTCTTATTGGTATTCCGCGACGGAACCAATTAAAAAATGCTCTTTGCGGTGACGCGAAGCTACTAGACATTGTTATGGCCACGAGGGTTGCAACCCCTATTTTTTATACCGGAGAAACCACATTTTTCGAAGATATTTTCGTTGTACTGATTCGAATATTGACTTGAAAATTGAAAAATAAATATTCTGCGCGGTGAAATGAAGTAAATAAGTTGACGTATTCAAGGATTTCGCGTTAACCACCTCTAAACACGGTTACTACCCCTTCAGACATTGGTCATTTGCAATAATGAAGAAAATGTTTTTCTCAAGAGAAATACGAATACGATATGAATTGACATATCGAATATCTTATATTTAAAGTCATTTATCACGAGGCAATAATTTCATCATAAAATGGATCACCTTGGTCAAGATAAACTATAATTCGCGAGTGACTTTTTAATCCATCACTTCGTCTTTTCGTCCGATAATTTTTTACGATACTGTTTATCACCGATTATTCGTTTCGTAACTCATCGGTCGGGTATATATGTCGTGAAACTCCATGCTCGGGAATATGTGTAGTCTTTTAGAAGCATTGAGTAGGTTCGTTTTTCCATCCGGACTCAACAATGAGAATCAATCTTTTGACTGTTATACATTTATTATCCGTGTTTTTTCAAAATATTCAAATACAAGATGGAACGGCCAATCATAGAGAAATGGAGTTAGCAGAATCGATTAAAGATATACTGATAAGTGCCACAAATAATTTCAATGACGTAGATATGATTATTGGAGAGACATTACATTTTCAAGAACAGTACAAAGATCACGCGGCAAAAATAGTTGAAGATACAATACAGCATCATTTTCCTGATCCTGTTGAAGCACCAACAAATCATTGTACAGAATGCTGTTCGTGGTAATCAAAAAGTTATCAACTTCGGAAAGTCGTGTTTATATTATGTGAATATAAAAATACTCAAAATATTCGAAATCAGTTTGGTTTTTTTAAAGTAAAGTGCTCACAGGTCTCATTTTTGATTTTTTATTTCAACAATCATGGAAATCAGGTTCAGCTGCATAGGTATTGACCCAGAAAACTTCAATACAAAAAACTAGAACTAATTCTATAGCGGATGAATATTTTTCCAATTCTCAATTTAAAGTGTATTATTCTATTAATTCATGACAATAATGGTAATCTTCATAGAAATGTTTGAAACATAATGATTTCTTACACCAGTCGCATCGTATCATAGCAATATCATAGCCGCGGAATACCTATCAGAAGCAGAGATATATCAGAAAAAGACTTCCTAAGAGTGACTTTGAGGGTAGATTTCACCCCCTAAACGGGCTTAAGAGCACATATAAAAAAATACGTGTCTCTTATTCTTTGATGTTCTACAAGATATATCAAGATCATCGAAATCGACGAGTTCGGGTTCGAAAGGTTTCCTTGTTAGTCGCAGCGGTTTTCTTGTTTTGCCGTAACTATTAAAAATACTTACCTTTCGTGAGTGAAGCGAAACTCACGAAAAGTAGTGAAATACCCGATAGAATCATTATGAATGTGAAAAATGCCGCTAATTTTCACAATATCCTACTGTTGAAAAATACAAAAACCTATGGCCAGTCTGCAATACAATACAATCTGCATTTGCCAGGGCAATCACGACGTAGTTGAGTAAAATTGTTGGTGGAAAGTTGTACCTCTAGAAAACTTCAACCCTCCGGGAATGTAGATGATTGATATTGATTTAACTGTCAACTGAAATTTCCCGCTCTCAACTCTTCGCGATCATACGTGGGTCACCGCGCATTATATCAGGCAGTTAGTTATTTGTATGCCTATGACTTTATTATTGAATCTAACAGTGATATTACAAGCATCGAGATAGAATCAGCTATCCCAAACATCTTTGACATTCATGAAGAGATCTAAAATCATCAAGCCGCTGTGGCGAACATGTACGACATATGCTAAGTAAGATGAGCGTGTACTTGAGCCAGCCCTACTGAAAATCCATGATAGTGTCGCATGGATGCGGATAAAAATTCAGGCAAGAAAACCGCATCATCTATTTGGTTTTCATACGTTTTTCAACCGAGCTTCTATCCGAATCTATACATCACCATCAGTTACCATTTGACATTTCATGTCCAAGTTCCGTGAGTAATTATTTAGAGCATTTTCAAAGTACGTACATGTAGATATTCCGTTATTTCAAATGAAAATTCATCAGCGACAACATAAACCAGATCATCTGAAACTATTCAGTTGGGCTCACTCGATTTCTTATGAATCAATACAGCAACAGAAGTACTACTAATGAAACGGCCGTATGGATCTATACTATAGTATGTATAGAGTCGCGACATCAATTGCTAGCAGAATCGGAAACGTTGAATGTCTACCGAATTGATAATTCGGAAACTGGTTCATGCAATCAAGTACTGTACTACACAATAATTCGTCGTTATCGATGGTGTTGCATTCGTCTACAAACATGTTTGATCATTCATATTCTAGCGTTAAAGGGTGGCGGCAGAGTCGCAGAAAGGAATGTGCGACTGTAACGGACCGCTGTATAAAATGTCAAAGGCACTCATATGAATTGATATAGGCGTGTTGCCCCTACCACTCCCATTCTCACCGATACTTCGCACGGGTACCACGGAACCTGGTTGTTTGGGCGAAAACTGAATTTCGGTCTTTTCCTGCTGGGCACACGAGCGAAACACATCATCCGATGTAAGCGTCCCGATTTATTTTAATTCGCACTCGGACATCCGAAACTCCATCTCCTACTGATCGGATTTGATGATCACTGAATTCCGATCGTGGTGCCCGGAAGGAAGTAGCATAACGAAGTCGTTAAGCAAATATCGAGAATACCACGATCTAACAGAAGGCCAAAAGAACTCATTGATCCGTTGATATTATACCATTTTGTTTTGCCATTCTGGTCATGTTTCCGTCGAAATTCAAGATTAGGTAATTGTTGGCCTGGGTTGAATAGAATAACGTACTGACGGTACAAGCTCTTTCGGAGACTATGTGTGTGTGAAAATGAATGAGACTTGGTTCGAAATGATGTTCGACGGATGATTTGAAATTTGTATTCGAACAGTTCAATAAAATTAATTAGCATGAACATAACTTGGTTGAACATAATGGTATTCAATATAAAATAATTACAATAGTAAATGATTGATGATCGGACATATGATGTAGGATAAACGTAAATTTGATGAGGATTCTCGGGTCGGAAATTTGTTGAAATAGGAGAATCGAAATGAGTCGTACGCCAGTAGTGATTATGCGAATGAATTTTCGAACGCTTACGTAAAACATGGTCGAAGGTGATAATAAACAACACAAAAAAGATAGTACGTATGAGTCTTCACTTGCCCAACACACGTCTGAGGATTTGATGATTCAATTTTTGTGAATGGAGTGAAAACAGAACTGTTTGATGCTACTGACACTGTTTGAAACAATACAATCTGGTTCGAGATCTCTGTCAAGTGATTGAGTCGTTTGAAAATTCGATATTCTTCACAAACTAAATAGATATGAGATACTTTTTACATATTATTTGAGTGGGTATGATTAAGGATGATTGGAGTATCCGTATTCAACACATAATTTTACCGAGGGTTAAGCCATACTCGGATCACGAGTATGAATTGCATGGATACGTCAAGGGCTTAGGATTGATTATCCAAGGAACTTGCTTGTGTTTGTTCGTGAAACCTACACTTTGGTGAGGGTTAAACGATACTCTACCGATATTGAAGATCTGTTTGCGTTATGTGATTATTGTAATTGACATACTTCAGCGATAGTGGTGAATATAAATGGTTTCGAATAATTGGATTTGATTGGTTGATTTTATCGCTCTCCGATTGACGTTCGCAGTGGTTTTTATGAGAGTTGTAAAAAATAGTGGAACTTATTAGAACTTGTGACGGAATGAAAGTTAATCTTGTTGGCTGACAGTGAGCCAGAATTTAATCGTGACTGATGAATAAAATTGATGTGTCCTGTCTGAGTTTGGATATATAGTTGAGATCGGAGGTTGGCCCGGAACTGATTTTCGGTTTGTATTGCTTGTCCTTGTAGGGTCGGTCGATGTTCTTCCACTTAGTCATTTTCGCTATCTCATAGTCATGCTTTGGCTTTGTCACTAATAAACTGCATGAAGCCAAAGTGGATCGCCTCAGCTAGCAGGGAATAACCGCATGTGTAGGGGTCTCGAATTCCTCAGAAGGCGCCCCACTCCGTCTGCACTGATCGTACCCTCGTCTTATTATTTGAGATGGGGAATTTTTTCAAATTTCCAATAATAATCGTATAATTTTCCGATTTAGATTGAGAAAACTCCGCGTTGGAATCACTCTGGCGAGGACAGACGACTCATCGACTTCACAGGTTTCCACATTATTGAAAATATTCACCATCTCACTTATTATTACCTCATGAATTGTTACTTGTCTGATTCAAACATGAGACGGAGAAACGATGTCAAAACGGACCTATATTTGTCAATTCTGCCCTGAAAGAAAGATTCTTGGTTGCTCAATTCTGGAAGGTCCTAGAAGGTACGTTTGCAAATGACTCAGATGGCATGTGTCGTAAGAAAAAAAGTGTATGTGTTGAAACCAGCCGATTCTTATTGCGCGCATACTTTTCAAGTGAGCTGATCTCCGTGTTATTTTCTTCGGCATGGTTGATCGATTACTGTCGCATGATCTCGCCAGTATCGCATTTCTAAACTTTCATTCTGAAAAGCATGATATTTGTTTGACGTTGATATAAAGCTGAGCCGAAATGAAATTCGGGACTTCTCTGCGCGAGTTCCCACGATTGTAAACAAAGAGAATGACTTCCAAGCTCCGACACTCCCTTTTATTAGACAAAATGATATCATCTAGATAGAATTACATCCGCTTGGCGGCGGACGTGACAAGATAAGTTGTACTATTTCAATGATATTCGCGTCACATTTTGCGTGGGATATTCAAACTGCGAACGTATGTATGTACGTCTGTCAACGATTGGTTTCGTGGTCAATACATAATTCTGGTCCGCAATTATTCTTGTTGGTGGTGTGATGAAGATTGAATGTTGTGCAAAAATCACGGTGTATTATGAATGATTGTGTAATCTCTTATCATAGCGCCATAACACCAGTTCTGACTGATTCACTGTCTTTATTTCACGCAAAATTCACGTCAAATGTGCAGCTTATATGATGTTTCACTAATACGGTCAGTAAACGTTTGTTCATATGTTACTTGGTAACTCGTCTCGTATATTTCTCGTATATATCTCGTATATTCATTCATCTTCGACATTTATATACCGAAAGTTTAGTAAATATCACACAATTGAAGATAAAGCTGTTGAAATGATTCTTCAATATCACTACACGAATCAGCGAGGTTCGTGGTGCATGGCGTGATTTTCTGATTTCATGATCTGAATATAAAAGTTAAGTATCAAAAACTTGAATGGGCCAAATGGAACGTACAAAGTAAAGAAAGTTCCAACATCAAGTAAAACAAACAGGAACATGGCCTCTTGTATTTTGTATCATTGTTCCTCAACAACTAAGCCGCGTTAATCGTGAGTAATAATAAAGCAACCTACAATCAATAATATCCTACAATTTTGTTCACATACTGTGATCACCACGCGCTCAGTATATTTCTATGAACTTTTTTCCCCGCTTATACTCCTAAAAGATAGCATTGGTGTACACCATTGTAGCGTACCAGTTATGCGGACTATCTGATATGAAGTATTGAATCGGCCGTCCACTTTTTTGTCTACTTCAACTTCGTTTCAGTTGATTATATGTTCTCTTCCAGCACAATTCTTGTATATATACAGTATTCTGATGGTATTTCACAAATTCATACTCTGCTGGCATTGTAACTCTTTGTGTGTTGCTTATCTTGCTTTACTCTCTACTTTGATGAATGACATCCAGCAAGAAAGACAGATAAGTCGTCCCTGTGAATTCTCTTTGTTCGAACGAGTTTTTCTAATTAGTAATTTCTCAATAAGTGGATAAATTATTGAATTAATTTATCAATCAACGAAATTTCCGTTACTCAATTTACCCAGATTATTGTCAAAACTATCATATATTTTCCAACAAACATATATTCTTCAATCTTCGAGGAATATCATAGTACTCGTAATTTCCAGATAAATTATGAGAGTTGTGAGCATTTCAATTAAATTTCAAAAATGTGCAAATAATATAGATAGATAATCAACTACAATTGAAAATTCACGTACTCAATTCATTGAAATTCATGGCAAACATATGAGTTTTTGTACGAGTAGTATTTTCGTAGGTTTCTTTTGATCCAAAAGAAGTCGATAACTTTAAAGTTATCGATAGAAAATCTCGTTCGGCGTGAATTCCTTCTTGTTGTCTCGAAACGGTGAGACAAGAATCTTTCCAGTCAAGACGAGATATTTCTTGTCTCGTCTTGTCTAGCCAAAAAGTTTCTCGTTTCGACGGCATCACTAATCATGGTCAGCTCAACTTTGACCTCGCACGTCATTTTCAAGGTCAACTACTTTTTTTTTAATAACAACCCCTATTCGGTACGCCGGATTCGTAAAATCGGAAAATTCTATGTTCAGATACATTTTTCTGTTAAGGTATATTTTATTTTCCTGAGGTCTTCGAGAACGTCGAAATACGGCTTTCTTCATTTAAATTAGTTTTAAGTTTGAGTAAGGAAAATAAAAATATGCATCAGTTCTGAAAAACGCGGTATTTGACCATTTTTTCATGTACAGAGTTAGACAAAAAACTATTGATTAATGATGATGATGATCAACAGTCATAGTCAATTTTATAATAAATAACCCAACAGTCATAATATTGATTGCCTGATAATACGTAAATGATAATTAATGTGCATAATTACATCACATGTTCGATAGGTCCTCCATTATTCGCTGAACATGTTCCCCATTGGAAACGATAATCTTTCGGAACGATTGTAAGTATTTCATATGACCTTAGGAGCTTGCCAGACCGCATGTATGATAGATCATGTGAACGTAGAATTTTCCCCTTCCTCCGAGTCGGGTGTCGATCATGAGGGTTCCTTTTCGAATAAAACAAAGTTCAACACGAATTATACCTTGAATTCGACCGTCGAAGTCAAAGTCGAGGTCACCACGCTGTGTCCCCCTGAGACACCAGCATATTTTATTTCAAGCTTTTCCGGCTAGCTTTCATGGTTTTTGAGAAATCTTGGAGCGAAAGCCAAGATTGGATACCATGTATGGAATTCAAGAGTCATATTGTAACGGTGTGATTGTATTCACAGTTCCAATATTGATCGCTTTTATTAAAATCACCGCCAAAGATGCGAGGAAAATCATTTCCGATGTAGTCCACAATGGTGTCCCAATTATCCTATGTGGGGGTGTTCCTTCTTGAAAGTCGGTAGCATGCAATGATGCCTCATTTCAGATCAATATGATTAATTTTGGTGCTCATGATTCTGAAGTCTTCGATCACATTATTAGTTTGTTTGATCGAAGGTTTCGGGTGGTTTCTAACTAAGATAAGAATCCCGATGATGATAAGAAGATATTACAGGCTGTTCATTCAGTACAGTCAAACTGTGGCATGAAGATGCTGCGAATTATTATCGGGTTCGGCTTAGAGCATAGTCTAAACGGAACTGACCGCCGATCGGCCGCGCATGCAGTTCCGTGAGGTACCCTGTGCATACGCTGGCACACACGCAAGAACGTCTGTGTTCAGCTTTTCAGTCAGTCGTAGCGCAACTGACATAAGTGACCGCATGAAACTTGAAGAGTAAGCCGATATGTCTTACGCTATTATATTTGTTGTTCTTGCTGTGTTGTCGGTTTGATATATTGACGTTGAGGATCGCATAACATCCCTGGATTGTTTTTGGCATTTTCATTTTCACGAGTATGCTGGATTCTGGGACCCACTAACCATAAAATTTGTCTTGCAGGTGGCGTGTGAGTCAATGGAGCCGTTGTAGTGCATGCGAAGAAAACAAAGGAATGCAACATCGAAAAGTACAATGTATCAGACCAGCTCAATCGAAAGGAGGTGACGATGTACAAGTGGAACTTTCGGAATGTAGAGGCAGCACTCCAAAGCAGTCTCGAAGTTGCATGGGTACGACAGGGTGCAAGATATGTACGAAAACTATGGAGAGTGAAAATCGCACCATAAAATCCGACGGTCGCCTTAAGTCAATTTGGAAATCATGGCATGAACTACATAACACCCTTGATAAGTCTGAGGCAATTGGTCTTGCGCAATATTCCAAGGAATCTAACAAAGATGAAGTAGCAATTGACTGGGCAGGACGGAACTTGACGGAAA
>CAXAKQ010000043.1:5000-7500 GCA_963969455.1 Arge pagana
CAAAAGGACCTGGAGACGCCGTCGGGAGATCCGGAAAGAGTTTTCTTTTCTGTATAAGCGTTCGAGTTCCCTGGAATCCTCTAGCAGGGAGATAGGGTTTGGAACGCGAAGAGCACCGCAGTTGCGGCGGTGTCCGGATCTTCCCCTCGGACCTTGAAAATCCAGGAGAGGGCCACGTGGAGGTGTCGCGCCGGTTCGTACCCATATCCGCAGCAGGTCTCCAAGGTGAAGAGCCTCTAGTCGATAGACTAATGTAGGTAAGGGAAGTCGGCAAATTGGATCCGTAACTTCGGAATAAGGATTGGCTCTGAGGATCGGGGCGTGTCGGGCTTGGTCGGGAAGCGGGTTTGGCTGACGTGCCGGGCCTGGGCGAGGTGAAGGTTCTTCCGGATCCGAGCTCGGTCCCGTGCCTTGGCCTCCCGCGGATCTTCCTTGCTGCGAGGCTTCCGTGTCGGTTCTCCGTCGCGGTCGTCCTCTTCGGCCGCCATTCAACGGTCAGCTCAGAACTGGCACGGACTGGGGGAATCCGACTGTCTAATTAAAACAAAGCATTGCGATGGCCCTAGCGGGTGTTGACGCAATGTGATTTCTGCCCAGTGCTCTGAATGTCAACGTGAAGAAATTCAAGCAAGCGCGGGTAAACGGCGGGAGTAACTATGACTCTCTTAGTGAGATGAGTTAAGCAAGCAGTCACCTCTCCGTGGTTCTCGTCATAAATACCTTAGGTGAGCTAAGCTTACTAAGCTAAAAGCTCTCTCGGAAGGGAAACTAAGAACTGCCTCTGCGCTCAACAACTGCATGGGTTGCCAGCCCATCAGTTGTAATTCAATTGGCCCAAATAGTAAAAAATTGCCTCGGATGGTTGAGAGAACAAAGATTCCTCAACAAACCGGTACGTCCGCTGACGATACCGGACCAAATTTAACCGCCGCTAACGCCGACCAAAGTGATCGGGTCGAAGGGTTCCGATGTATAGACCCTGGCTGTGGCAGGGTCTTTGCTACGAAGACGGGACTGGGGGTGCACCGAAGATCTGTGCACCCGGATACTTATGACGCCGCTCAAAAAACCGAGCATGCCAAAGCTCGGTGGAATCCTGAGGAGATATCGATCCTTGCTCGACACGAGGCTGATCTCACTCTGCAGGGGCCACCCAGGTTCATGAACCAGGAACTGCTGAAGCTTTTCCCCGTTCGAACGCTGGAAGCTATCAAAGGCCAGAGGAGGAAAAAGGAGTACAAGGATCTTGTTCACCAATACCTCCGGACAATGCGTGACGAAGAAGATGCTAGTCATCTCACTCACGTATCTCATGCCGCTACCGGACAATCATCTACGGATGACGTACCGGACGACCTAAGCGAGCGAGAGGTCCTTGATATGGTTGCTTCCTACTTAGAGGAACTTCCACCCTGTGACTCGGCGAAATTCGGGGCCGACAAGCTGGACACTATTGTGAAAGGCTTGCGGGAGTGGGATGTGGACAGGAGGTTCGACGAAATATCTCGATACTGTCTCGAACATCTCCAACCCGAAAACCACCTAGGGACAAGTCCACGGAGAAACAGGCAAACACCTGCTACTCCACGTGCGCTACCTCGTCGTCAGAAGCGAAGGGCAGACTACGCTCGGACACAGCGGCTATGGAAGAAAAATCGAACGACCTGTTTACGCAGTCTCCTGCGGGACAAACATACTGACGAGGCGCATGACCGAGAGAATATGACCGGGTTCTGGGAACAGGTCATGACATCCGGGTCCGACTCATCCCCAGGGGTGGCTCGGCCCAAAAAGACCATCCGATGCCTGTGGAGCCCAGTGACCTCCGAGGAGATCAAGGCATCCTATCCGCCAATGGGCAGTGCACCCGGCCCGGATGGTCTCACAGCCGGAGTCCTCAGATCGGTCCCCTTGGGTATCTTGACCAGGCTATTTAACATCTTCCTACTATGTGGAAAGGTCCCAGGAGCACTCCTGAAATCTAGGACCACCCTGATACCCAAGGTAGAGAACGCGAACGAACCTGGAAAGTTCAGACCAATCACGGTCTCATCCATGGTCACGAGAGCCTTCCACAAGGTACTGGCAAACAGGCTGTCGAAACATATCAGCCTCGATCCTCGCCAGAAGGCATTTATGCCTACCGATGGTTGCTCTGAGCATGCGTTTCTCTTAGATCTGATCTTGAGACACTCTCAGGCTAAAAAGAGGCCCCTATATCTTGCCTCTCTGGATGTCGCAAAGGCCTTCGACTCGGTCACCCACAAGACCATCACGGACTCTCTGCTTTCTGCGGGAGTGCCCTCCTTGATGGTCGAGTATATCGCTGATGTCTACTTGAGATCGTCCACCAAACTCAGCTGTGGAAGCTGGGACTCACACGAGATCCATCCAACGTGTGGAGTCAAACAAGGCGACCCTCTGTCACCCTTTCTGTTCAATCTGGTGATTGACAGACTTTTTAGCCGATTTCCCCAGGAAATCGGGTTTCGAATTGGTG
>CAXAKQ010000044.1:0-2500 GCA_963969455.1 Arge pagana
CTTTCGCTTCTGTCCGTCTTGCGACGATCCAAGAATTTCACCTCTAACGTCGCAATACGAATGCCCCCATCTGTTCCTATTAATCATTACCTCGGGGTTCCGAAAACCAACAAAATAGAACCGAGGTCCTATTCCATTATTCCATGCACACAGTATTCAGGCGAAAATAGCCTGCTTTAAGCACTCTAATTTGTTCAAAGTAAACGTACCGGCCCACCTCGACACTCAGTAAAGAGCACCGCGATGGGATATTAGTTGGGCCGCCCCCCAGAGAGGGCTAAGCCCACCGGTAGGACGTCCCGCAATCATGCCAGTTAAACACCGCGAGCGGTGAACCGACAGCGCGGGACACAGATTCAACTACGAGCTTTTAACCGCAACAACTTTAATATACGCTATTGGAGCTGGAATTACCGCGGCTGCTGGCACCAGACTTGCCCTCCAATGGATCCTCGTTAAAGGATTTAAAGTGTACTCATTCCGATTACGGGGCCTCGGATGAGTCCCGTATCGTTATTTTTCGTCACTACCTCCCCGTGCCGGGAGTGGGTAATTTGCGCGCCTGCTGCCTTCCTTGGATGTGGTAGCCGTTTCTCAGGCTCCCTCTCCGGAATCGAACCCTGATTCCCCGTTACCCGTTACAACCATGGTAGGCGCAGAACCTACCATCGACAGTTGATAAGGCAGACATTTGAAAGATGCGTCGCCGGTGCGAGACCGTGCGATCAGCTCTAAGTTATTCAGAGTCACCAAGTTGAACGACGAACGAGCAAGCCCGTCGCCGATTGTTTTGATCTAATAAAAGCATTCCTCCCATTCTCTGGTCGGAACTCTGTTTGCATGTATTAGCTCTAGAATTACCACAGTTATCCAAGTAAATGTGGGTACGATCTAAGGAACCATAACTGATTTAATGAGCCATTCGCGGTTTTCACCTTAATGTGGCTTGCACTGAGACATGCATGGCTTAATCTTTGAGACAAGCATATGACTACTGGCAGGATCAACCAGGGAACTTCGAAGACGACCTTGTTGACAATTAATGACAACAAGCGACGCTTCCCGTTCGTGAAAATGTGCCGCGGCTGCCGTCGGGTAAATTATTTAATTCCCGTACGGCCGACACGTTTGCGTGAAACAGGCACGTCGTTCGAGAAGCGTTATATGAACGTAGTAATTGATAATACTGCGCGTCGAATTTTCTGAACACCCGCCGCGACCCGTGCCTTAAGAGCATAGTGGGTGGGCTATCGCTTTCGGACCGTACACACGGTATATCGGGCGAGTTGACACCGGTGACTGTGTAACATGGGTACCAGATGACGTACGAGGCTCCGGACTACGGGCACTCTGACGATACATCATATATTCATTAAATTTCGTTTCGCCGCATATAATAAGGGCCATTCGGTCTTGGACACCGACCCGCGGCTGTGCTGTGAATATTGTAAAGATGAACAACGATGCAAGTTTCGTAATATCGTGCCAATTGATCGCGCCGCGTTCGAGGAACGTCGCCGATCACCGAGCACCCTTGTTAACTAAATCGCCGGGAGTCGCTCACGGTAGTTGTTTACCGTCGTTACACGGCGTTACGAAAAAACGCCGTGTAGCGCACTCGTGCCCGATCGCGAAAATAACGTCGTTCGAATTTGTTGATATCGCAAAGACGCCGACCGGCGTCGTGAATATTTCGCCCGAGCGGTGCGGTCTCGAGCCCGGTCGTTTGTAATACCAACGTTTCATGGTTCCGCGGGCGTCGCTCGGAGGCCGTTACCGGCACGGTATTCTCGTGATGGATCGGTTACCGGTCCGGAGCGGCTCGAATACGTTTAACCGCGGAGTTGTCCGGACGATAGCGGTGAAGAATCGGGCAAAAAATCTGGAAGGACCCGCTAGAAATTCCGTACCCACCGCGATTGAAACTCGACCGTCGTGAAAACGTCTTGATCGCGCGTTGCCGCTTCCCGATGACCCGATGAACCTCGCTACGCCGGCGCCGTAAACCGTTGACGGCGACGGCTACGGCTACGGCTACGGCTACGCCGCTCAAAGTCACCGTACGCGCGTTGTCGTACACCGAGGAGCCTGATGGACTCGCTACGCCGGTGTGTGACGGTGAACGGTAACGGCGGCTACGGCTACGGCTACGCCGCTCAAAGTCACCGTACGCGCGTTGTCGTACACCGAGGAGCCTGATGGACTCGCTACGCCGGTGTGTGACGGTGAACGGTAACGGCGGCTACGGCTACGGCTACGCCGCTCAAAGTCACCGTACGCGCGTTGTCGTACACCGAGGAGCCTGATGGACTCGCTACGCCGGTGTGTGACGGTGAACGGTAACGGCGGCTACGGCTACGGCTACGCCGCTCAAAGTCACCGTACGCGCGTTGTCGTACACCGAGGAGCCTGATGGACTCGCTACGCCGGTGTGTGACGGTGAACGGTAACGGCGGCTACGGCTACGGCTACGCCGCTCAAAGTCACCGTACGCGCGTTG
>CAXAKQ010000044.1:17500-19635 GCA_963969455.1 Arge pagana
TAATCTCGCCTGCTCTGAGGTCGTCGGAAAGATCGTTCGCGACGCGCGTGCGCGTCGTGACGATCGCGTGAATGGAAACGACGATTGATTCGACGTCAAAAAACCGGGGATACTCGAGGACTCGGCCCCTGTTCCTCCGTTTGATGAAATTGTCGAACGTTACCCGCCTGAAATTGGCGGAACGCAATGAGCGGCCCGTCGCTCTCGGCCGGGTATACGTCACTTGTGAACTGTCGCTGGCGCTCGTATCGGCGATCCGTCTCCTCGACATTCGCGAACGGTTGTGAATATAAAATAAAACAAAAATATTCATCAACCTACGCGTTCGAAGATCCTGGGACGCGACGATCGGCCACGTATGTTCAACGATAATGTACCCGGCGAGGTTCTCGCGTAAGGGACGTAGTCGTGACCGTGACAAAATTTTCGTCTGTTATTTTCATTTCAGGAGACGCCCGTCAGCCGGATACTTTGACGATCGTTCGGGATAATAGGACTTTCCGCCGATGGGAAGTCCGGTCGTTCGACCCGTAAACAAGTATATCCAAGCATCCGGCGTGACGCCGGCGAACACCCAATCGTACGCGTTCGATGAGCTTCCGCGATGCATCGTCGTGCATCGCGTAACTACGAAGCAGCTATGGGAAATTCGAACGACCCTCAGCCAGCCGTGGTCCGGGAATTGTATCCGTGGACCGCAATGTGCGTTCGAAATGTCGATGTTCATGTGTCCTGCAGTTCACAAGTTGACGCGCAATTAGCTGCGTTCTTCATCGACCCACGAGCCAAGTGATCCACCGTTCAGGGTAATTTTTTTTTTTCCATTTTTTTTTTTTTTCTCCCTTCTCTCGTCACACGTCGTCGAAATCGCTTCACAGAGGATAACGCGAGAGGAACGAGTATCAAGGTGCGTCTCGTCGAAATAGGCCACGCGCGTTCTGCTTGCACGCAAGACGAGATTCGCGCGAACTGGCATATATTCATTACGATTACCGAACGAACAACACCAATAACAACAACCAACGGCAACGACAACGATTCGGTCGAGCGGCGGGCGCTCTCCATCACCGTTTTGTTGTTTTTCGTTTCTTATTCTTTGTTGTAGTTGTTGTTACCAGTTCGCGGTTAGTCTTTTGCGGCGCGATTTTGCAACCGATCGCCGTGACCCGAATGAAAAGTATAATCTCCGTGAACCCTACGGGCGTAGGGTAGGCGGACGTTAATGATCCTTCCGCAGGTTCACCTACGGAAACCTTGTTACGACTTTTACTTCCTCTAAATGATCAAGTTTGGTCATCTTCCCGGCAACATCGGCAATGCCGAGGCATTGCCGCGCACCAGTCCGAAGACCTCACTAAATCATTCAATCGGTAGTAGCGACGGGCGGTGTGTACAAAGGGCAGGGACGTAATCAACGCGAGCTTATGACTCGCGCTTACTGGGAATTCCTCGTTCATGGGGAATAATTGCAAGCCCCAATCCCTAGCACGAAGGAGGTTCAGCGGGTTACCCGGGCCTTTCGGTCAGGGAAGACACGCTGATTCCTTCAGTGTAGCGCGCGTGCGGCCCAGAACATCTAAGGGCATCACAGACCTGTTATTGCTCAATCTCGTGCGGCTAGAAGCCGCCTGTCCCTCTAAGAAGAATTATTTGTACGCCGGTAGTAAAAACCCCACGACCGAAGCCGGGAGCCTTCGAGATACCGGAAAGTACGCCTATTTAGCAGGCTAGAGTCTCGTTCGTTATCGGAATTAACCAGACAAATCGCTCCACCAACTAAGAACGGCCATGCACCACCACCCACCGAATCAAGAAAGAGCTCTCAATCTGTCAATCCTTCCGGTGTCCGGGCCTGGTGAGGTTTCCCGTGTTGAGTCAAATTAAGCCGCAGGCTCCACTCCTGGTGGTGCCCTTCCGTCAATTCCTTTAAGTTTCAGCTTTGCAACCATACTTCCCCCGGAACCCAAAAGCTTTGGTTTCCCGGAAGCTGCCCGCCGAGTCATCGGAGGAACTTCGGCGGATCGCTAGCTGGCATCGTTTATGGTTAGAACTAGGGCGGTATCTGATCGCCTTCGAACCTCTAACTTTCGTTCTTGATTAATGAAAACATTTTTGGCAAATGCTTTCGCTTCTGT
>CAXAKQ010000046.1:12500-14840 GCA_963969455.1 Arge pagana
AGCGAGTCCATCAGGCTCCTCGGTGTACGACAACGCGCGTACGGTGACTTTGAGCGGCGTAGCCGTAGCCGTAGCCGCCGTTACCGTTTCCACCGTCACACACCGGCGTAGCGAGTCCATCAGGGCTCCTCGGTGTACGACAACGCGCGTACGGTGACTTTGAGCGGCGTAGCCGTAGCCGTAGCCGTAGCCGTCGCCGTCAACGTTTACGGCGCCGGCGTAGCGAGGTTCATCGGGTCATCGGGAAGCGGCAACGCGCGATCAAGACGTTTTCACGACGGTCGAGTTTCAATCGCGGTGGGTACGGAATTTCTAAGCGGGTCCTTCCAGATTTTTGCCCGATTCTTCACCGCTATCGTCCGGACACTCCGCGGTTAAACGTATTCGAGCCGCTCCGGACCGGTAACCGATCCATCACGAGAATACCGTGCCGGTAACGGCCCTCCGAGCGACGCCCGCCGGAACCATGAAACCGTTGGTATTACAAACGACCGGGCTCGAGACCGCACCGCTCGGGCGAAATATTCACGACGCCGGTCGGCGTCTTTGCGATATCAACAAATTCGAACGACGTTATTTTCGCGATCGGGCACGAGTGCGCTACACGGCGTTTTTTCGTAACGCCGTGTAACGACGGTAAACAACTACCGTGAGCGACTCCCGGCGATTTAGTTAACAAGGGTGCTCGGTGATCGGGCGACGTTCCTCGAACGCGGCGCGATCAATTGGCACGATATTACGAAACTTGCATCGTTGTTCATCTTTACAATATTCACAGCACAGCCGCGGGTCGGTGTCCAAGACCGAATGGCCCTTATTATATGCGGCGAAACGAAATTTAATGAATATATGATGTATCGTCAGAGTGCCCGTAGTCCGGAGCCTCGTACGTCATCTGGTAACCCATGTTACACAGTCACCGGTGTCAACTCGCCCGATATACCGTGTGTACGGTCCGAAAGCGATAGCCCACCCACTATGCTCTTAAGGCACGGGTCGCGGCGGGTGTTCAGAAAATTCGACGCGCAGTATTATCAATTACTACGTTCATATAACGCTTCTCGAACGACGTGCCTGTTTCACGCAAACGTGTCGGCCGTACGGGAATTAAATAATTTACCCGACGGCAGCCGCGGCACATTTTTTCCCGAACGGGAAGCGTCGCTTGTTGTCATTAATTGTCAACAAGGTCGTCTTCGAAGTTCCCTGGTTGATCCTGCCAGTAGTCATATGCTTGTCTCAAAGATTAAGCCATGCATGTCTCAGTGCAAGCCACATTAAGGTGAAACCGCGAATGGCTCATTAAATCAGTTATGGTTCCTTAGATCGTACCCACATTTACTTGGATAACTGTGGTAATTCTAGAGCTAATACATGCAAACAGAGTTCCGACCAGAGAATGGGAGGAATGCTTTTATTAGATCAAAACCAATCGGCGACGGGCTTGCTCGTTCGTCGTTCAACTTGGTGACTCTGAATAACTTAGAGCTGATCGCACGGTCTCGCACCGGCGACGCATCTTTCAAATGTCTGCCTTATCAACTGTCGATGGTAGGTTCTGCGCCTACCATGGTTGTAACGGGTAACGGGGAATCAGGGTTCGATTCCGGAGAGGGAGCCTGAGAAACGGCTACCACATCCAAGGAAGGCAGCAGGCGCGCAAATTACCCACTCCCGGCACGGGGAGGTAGTGACGAAAAATAACGATACGGGACTCATCCGAGGCCCCGTAATCGGAATGAGTACACTTTAAATCCTTTAACGAGGATCCATTGGAGGGCAAGTCTGGTGCCAGCAGCCGCGGTAATTCCAGCTCCAATAGCGTATATTAAAGTTGTTGCGGTTAAAAAGCTCGTAGTTGAATCTGTGTCCCGCGCTGTCGGTTCACCGCTCGCGGTGTTTAACTGGCATGATTGCGGGACGTCCTACCGGTGGGCTTAGCCCTCTCTGGGGGGCGGCCCAACTAATATCCCATCGCGGTGCTCTTTACTGAGTGTCGAGGTGGGCCGGTACGTTTACTTTGAACAAATTAGAGTGCTTAAAGCAGGCTATTTTCGCCTGAATACTGTGTGCATGGAATAATGGAATAGGACCTCGGTTCTATTTTGTTGGTTTTCGGAACCCCGAGGTAATGATTAATAGGAACAGATGGGGGCATTCGTATTGCGACGTTAGAGGTGAAATTCTTGGATCGTCGCAAGACGGACAGAAGCGAAAGCATTTGCCAAAAATGTTTTCATTAATCAAGAACGAAAGTTAGAGGTTCGAAGGCGATCAGATACCGCCCTAGTTCTAACCATAAACGATGCCAGCTAGCGATCCGCCGAAGTTCCTCCGATG
>CAXAKQ010000047.1:0-17413 GCA_963969455.1 Arge pagana
GAGAGAGAGAGAGAGAGAGAGACTCAGATTCGTACAACGAGACGACACGCGAGGCTCCAATTGTTCATGCTAAAAATCTTTGAGTGGGGGCATATCGAAAAGAATGAGGATAAATGAGTTCGCCAAGATCGTTGAATTGTATGGTTATGTATAATGCAAATGTCGGTTGCGGGCATCGCAAGGTCTGCTACGAGAACGACGAAGTAACAACGTCGCCGAGAGCGAGGTAAGCGTGAAACAAGAGTGAGTTATAGCGTCGGTGATGGTTGTAAACGAACCTGTCGTTGGCTCGCGAGTTTTAACGTATCGTATATTCATCTACGTAATACAACTTCCATATCACCGTGGACGCGTATTATATGTTCGTTCCCGATTTACTAGCTCGGACGACCCTGACCGTCGTGATCGTAGCGAGTAGTTTGTCATGATGAATCGGGGCCAATGTTAGGTAAGGAAATAGTCGTTCAGGTTCGAATAAAGAGAATTGAATAATGATGCTCGGTCGAAAAAAAAGTGTCGAGATGTTCAATGGCATCAATTTACTCTCCATCCCTTCAGCTGAAGTGTTGTATTGCAGTTCGCTTAAGATTAGGTTGTCGTTTGCCGTTGTAGATTATAAAAGATCGCGCGTCGATGATGCGAGACGAAGCTCTGATCAGCGTATAGTTTCCGTCCGGCCCGGTCGAATGAAAATGAGATCGAAGAATTTCGAACAATTGGGAATCTGCTGAGTAGGCTTGAGCTGACGGCTTCTAGACGCTCACCACTCTCGAATCTTCCGAGTTAACCCGAAGGGGCTAAGTTTCTGTTCGCAGCGGGTTATCAAATTAATAGGTACAGTGTGCAAAATTTCGTATTTTCAATCATACATTCTATTTTTTCTATTTCAAATTTTGATTATAATTTTAATAAAACAGAGTTCAAATTAATCATTGGAGCTAAGAAATTGGTTTTCAGAAAATGTATTCGAGTGTTATTGATGCTGGTATCATTATTATTGGTTTTAATGAGTAGCAGCACCGTGGCCTGGCTCGTTTGCCAAAATAACTGACGTTCCTTCTCAATTACCGGTTGTTTACGAATCATTTGTTCGCAATAGTTGTCGTAGCGACGTGTCAAACGAATATTTTAAAATCGTTTTTTGGAATTTATTCGGTTCAAAATAATCAAGGAGTAAATTTCCTCTCTCAATAAATTAGTTTTGCGTATTTTTGTTACAGAATTCAAAATATTTCAATCTCCATTTCTTCGTGGTGTTTCAAGAAGAAATAAAAACTTAATCTCGTAAATTATTGTTTGATTATCTCAAGTAGATGCTTTTTTGTATAAACAAAATCAATGAATCTATCATCAATTATTTGCTGAACAAAACACTAGTTGAATTTGGAAATACGAAAATCTGTGTGCAGTTTCTAATAATTTGGCAACTCACTGTAGTTTCTTCAAGTTTCCGGAAGTTGAGACAGTTCTGTGAAATTCTTGATCAGACTAGGTATGCGAGATGAGTAGATAGAAGTAATTTTGTGTAAAAATACGAAATTAGAAAGCACATCTGCAGGAATTCTTTTCTTCGTTTTTCGAAGAGTTTGGAAAAGTTTTGTCAGAGTTCTCGTTATAACAGGTCTGAATCTCGAGAATTCTGTCGCCTGGAGTTAAATGAAAAGATGCAGAACCGGAACTGGTACGGGAACGCCTTATCAAAGTAGTACAATTGGCTTGGAATAAATAATTATTTCTTTGATCATGAATAAATGGTCTAGACTATGTCGCGAATCGGCTGACTCTCATAATAAATGAATCATCTGTGAATGTTTTAGCAAAACAGCGTTCAATAGTAACTTTTAGTAACTATTGTGATAGTGTACCTGAAACTTCAAAAGTAAATAGTTTCGGAGAGCCATCGAATCATGAGAGCGCAAAGCGTCAAGTATCTTGGAGTAGAGTTGAACTGTAACATGGAACGAATTTCAGTATTAGTCTACTTGACACGCTCGAAAAAAGGATGCTTTTACGAATATTTGTTGACGTTGCTACGATAGATCTTCGTGTAAAAGTGATTTGGCTTAATAAATACACTCTGAAGATATGTTACTACATTTTTTTAAATTTATTCTACTCGATATTTATTGGCAAAAAAGGTAGTCCAAGGAAACTCTCCAAAAATAACGCAGGTGACTTACGTTGTCGATTGCTCTGCAACGATTCATTCGAAACGTAAACATCATATATTATTACGTAAAATATAACCGTGACTTTGGTCAGAACTGGAATTATCAATTTTTATGCATAATCAACAAAATGGCGAACTCTTTTCGAGACAAAGATAACAAATACGTGATTTTTGCTATAAAGTTTATAGCAAAAATTAATAATGTTATATAATTTTAGTTCGGGCTGAACCAACAGCTATGTCTTATATGAAAATAAATGATTTTCATGTTTCGGATGACTTGTTGCCGATATATCTACCACCTACGTCAGATGCGTAGTCTCTGAAGAGTTGCCACTCTTGTAAATAAATATCGAGTAAAAGGAATGGAAAAAACGTTTTTAATTCATTTTAATAATGCATTCATTGGGCCCAACAATTTTGATATCAATATTCATCATAGCAACGTCAACAATTTTTTGTAAAAATAGCTTTTTCTGGAGCGTCTAATGTAGACTGATCCCTTAAGCATATCGAGAATACCGCTGTGAAAATAAAATATGTTCCATTTAATTTCGCTAATCCAAGAAGATCTGTGATTACCAAATGAATATTGATCATCCAGTATGCGTTTTTCCAAAATATTATCGAGATCCGTATCATTGTTCGAGGCGATGAAGTTGAAAATATGGTAAACGTGTTGGAAACTATTCAGTCAAGATTTCTCGGAACGATAAACAAAGATTCTGCTCCGTGGAAATAACGCGTGCGTCGTTTTGATAATAAAAGAAACGCTTGATCGGAGGCGTTCTGCATGAAAGCACATTGGTCATTTTACTATATTGTTCCGTGTGCCAAAACATCAGATTCATCCGTCGATACCTCGAATGGCCCCAAAAAATCTCAGTTCTTGCTTCAAGCATCACAGATAGCGAGCGCATAAAGTTAGCGATTCATTTTTTTTTTTTTTTTTTTGAGATTGCAACTTACGGAAGTGCGGAACCATTGTTTAAAATCATCGACTGCCATAGAACTGATTGGGGTGCAATGACAACTATGAGTTTTTCTTGTGCGGCTAACGTTCGGGCTGCTAACTTCACGGACACTTTCCCGTCCTGTTGACAGGCCTCGCATGGAAAAGCCAACTCGTTTAATTTCAAACTTTCTTCGAAAGATTTTTCGGTCAAGGTGATTCGCATTCGTGAGGATTCGCGAAAAATACCAACGAAGTTGAAAGGAACGATTTTCAGAGGAGGCGGTACGTGAAATGCCGTGGTTGACCCTGGATAGTTGGAAAATGGGAACATGATCCGAGAGACATTGACTCCGCTTAGACTTACATTAGGTGTAGGTATATTTCGTCAGGTCGTATCACCCACATCTTGTTGTGACGTGAGATGCAGGAGTAACGAAGCCAAAGTCGATCGACCTTGTCCTTATGTATCCTACTACGCAAATGGAATCGGATCATAGTAGCGACCTATGAATCACGAGTCCCACTTAATTTGAGATAACGACGAAATTCGAGAACGAAAGACGTAATTCGACTCTCCGCTGTATGCAAATCAGAATTTAGGGGAATGACGTACTTGTCAATACAGGTTATTCGAGGAAAAGAGCGCGAGAAGTTGCACGATTCGACACCTCTGTCAGCCAGATTTGAGACGCAGGCATGAATATCCTATTTCAAGTATTTCAGAATACGAAAATGACATACATTTTATTATCGCTATGATGTAACTGCCTCATCGAAGTTATTGATCAGAATTTTTCAGCTCAATTCACATGCGTATGTGGAAGAAACTTATTGTTGAAGGATTAGGAGTAGAAGGCGGCTCGAAAAAGTAACTATTTCAAATACTTTTTTTCGGTACCAGTTTGATTTATCTTATGAAAAAAATTATATAAGGCTATTGTATTACGTGTTTACTTGGTTTCACTGGAATTTCAAACGGAAAACAATAGAAAAAAAACGATAGCCTCCGATTGATTGCTCGCGAATTTTCAAGGAAAAAATTTCAAATCAATTGCTTATGAAACGCATGAATTTAAATTGAAAAGTCCTTCGAGCTGACACTGGATAAATTATGAAAGTATTGATTTTCTTTGGTGGATTGATTTTAGATGAAATATCCAACGATATGACGGAAATCTGATCTGCAATAAATGTGTTTTTTTTTTGTTTTTTTAATATTTTGGGTGAAATAAATTTGAAACATGATATAATAACTTTGTATCGTTTGTTTTATGGAACCGATTATACCACTGTCAGAAAAACATTATTTATAATAATCATTTTCCTCAACTCTCCTACCTGCAACGTCACAAACGATGATCACCACCGTCAATACTCGATCGGTTTTCGGCGCGACAATTATCACATCGCTGCGTACGACTTTTTGGACTCGGAAAGATGAAATTATGTGTGACACGTTGAGAGCAGAAGCGTATCAAAAAAACGTTGCGAGTAGAAAGAAGGCGCATTCTTCGTCGACGCAAAAATGGAATACACCTATAATCTCAAAGTGAAAATGAAACGACTATAGTTCAGAGCAAAAGTGATGTAAAAAAGAACTGCGAGCAGAAACGAGTCGTCCATCCACCTCGTCTCCGCCCGCAGCAAAAACTTGACAGATTTTTGCTCGCAGCGATTATTTGACTCACGTTCGCTCGCAGTGGAAACTTGACACGTTTTTATTCGGAACGTAAGCTCGAATCGCTTTCGCCGTCAGTGTAATTTTGATCTGATCCTGTATCGAATCAATAAATTGGGCCGTTTCTCGTCCGGGGCACTTTGGATTTTATTCGAACATTTCCAGCGCGACTAATCAGTCCATCGTTATCGTATAATATTGACAAGATTGAAATAATCATGTAAAATTCGGCAACAAATTTTCGAATAAAACGTACAATCAAAAAAATATTGTTGAGCTACGACAAGTTATATTATTTATTTGAGTAATTTGACGTAGGTTCGAACATTCATCGGAGCATAAAATTCGATTTGATTATTAAATAGTTTGCGAGTAAAGCATCGTGAGGTTTAATCAAACTCTTGTCAGTCTATCAATAATTTGGCTCAGACAATTATTTGCGATGCTTTTCATTCGTCTTCGCTATTGCCACTGGCAAAATCGTTATCGTTTGCTGCTCGGTTGATTCTCAACTGTTGATAAAATGATCTGTATTTTGGACGAATAAAGTTGACTGATTACATCGGGTCGTCGTACTTTGCTCCAGTTATCGTGTTTCCATTTGAATTCAAAATTACGAGTTCCACTTGTTTGAATTGTTCCTCTCCGATGTTTTTGCTGCCAATGTCAACTCTTCTAAGGAACTTATCGCCATATAGTACGTTCAGGTAGAAGGGTTGTTCTTTATCAAATTTGATCGTTCTGCTTTTCAACCGGTTGATTTTGTTTTTTCAACCCTCCACTTTTCTGTATACCACCGATTTCTGTAATTCTTGTAACCCGAAGAGATCGTTGTATTCCATTTTCGTAATTTCTAAAGTACGGTTTTTGTCTCCGCTCCTTTGATTACCTCTAGCCAGTGATCGAGACTGTTGACAATCCGTGCATTACGAACGCCCTTTTTCACTTAGGCCAACATTTCTGCCGCAGCTACTATAACTATGGACGGATAAAAAGATCTGCTCGATTGAATTAATTTCACTACAGGCGAAGTAATGCTTTTTATGGTTCGATCTTGCTCCCCGCGCGAATTCGAATACAAAATCAGATGTTCGATACTATCTGGGGGATGATTCGGCAGGTGCTTCCGTAAACACGACGCGATTTCCTGTGCTCCTCTACTGGCCACATTTTCTGACCAAACGTACATATAGGCTGGAACAAAATAAAAATGAGCTATGACATTGCGATTTTTCTGCCGTAACAGACTATTTTGTTAATAATTACTTCGCATGCGCACCTTTTTTTCAAGCTTATCATAAACGCATAAGTTGGCCATCGCCAGTTGAAGTTTGTAGAGGGCGATATTCGTTGTCAATGATGGCATTTCCAATATCTTTTGGAGGTCAAAAGCCAAAACCGCTGTTTCTTCGGATAAGCTATTTGTAACATCCCGTTTGAACTCGTCGCCGATCGTTACTTCACCGCCTCATGTTTTGCTTTCAATTCTTCAAACGTTTTTTTGTCGTCAAGCAGATCTTCATTGTCCGAGTTCATCTTGATGGATTCGCACATTCTGCAGTCGTCACAAGAATTGCAGACATAAATAGTAAACGGAAAAGTGGTCGAAAGAACAAACAAAATCAACTGGTTGAAAATTAGAACGATCAAATTTGATAAAGAACAACCCTCCTACTTGTACACAAGTAGGTAAGCTGTAAAACGGGTGACGGGCCAATTGGTATGAGCACACACACACACACACACACACACACACACACACACACACACACACACACACACACACACACACACACACACACACACACACACACAAAAACACACACGCGCGCGCGCACACATCGTTTTTGACGTCGCCCCGAGCCTTCAAACATTTCCACGTCATCATTAAACACCTTCGACACCGAGAGAAAAAAACGTTTAGCGTTTATTTGACTTCAAGTAAACGTTTCGAGCTTGGTCCAAGGGACCAAATGCCGTACAACTTGTATAGAGGTTTTCGAAAAGTAAGTCTGGAAACACTCAAAGAAGTGCAGCGTCGTTGGACGGAAGTTTTCCCAAGAACGACAAGGCAGCGGACGAGAAATCTGCACAAGGGTTTCTCAGGGTGGATGGTTAACCCTGGGCGGTTAACGAGAACGCATATTCATTAATATACCCACATATTGTATATGGGTTCAGCGAACTATACCACAATACAATACGTGGACGTCCGCATGAAAGGGGACCACTTTGGCGCTATTGGACTTATGCATATGGGCATATTCCTGGTTGAATTTGAAAATTTTTGAGAGGTGACTCAACTTGCTAGGCGAAAGATCGCAAAGTTATAAAGCTTCAAAGTGGAACAAGCAGTGAACCCTGTTTTGAGAAAAACGGGATCAAAGTTCGAAATTATGGCATCTTTTGTTCAATTTGGAAGTTAAGCGGATAATGTTCGAATACATAGACAATAACTTGGAAATCACAACCCACCGTGTATTATCTTTAATTCATCTGTCATTCATGAAATAAACGAGATCGGACAAAGTGATCCGTTCTCTCTGAAATGGAATTTTAATAAAACAACCAAAATCTGAAGAAAAAACACAAATGTTTCAAATCATTTATTGTCCTCTGTTTTTTAAAGAATTATACAGTTTTATCCACGTTGATAATGGAAATAATGCCATCTCAGTAGTAAGACCATACGGGTTCTGGGCCAACTAGTATTAGGGCACACACGCATACCCCCCGCCGCTGACGTCGTAACGCCCCCGCCCCGGGCGCTCTACTTTACCGACACATGATAACCACCATATCGAGTTACCGATCACCCACTCGATAACGAACCTTGCGAGGGCGGATCATTGGCAATCAGCACGATAAGATCGCGATCATGTGTCGGTAACGTCTAGCCCGGGGAGCGGCGACGTCCAAGGGCAAAGAAGGGGGGATAGGAGTGTATATATATATATATATACATATGTGCGTGCGAGCACTAATACTAATTGGCCCAGAACACGTTTAGCCTTCCTATTCGTATCATTGTCACTTGCATGGAATAATCAAAATCAAAAAGTGATGACAATTCTATCCCGCGCTCGTTCGCAATATTTTTTTGATCCGCTTCCACTCTCGGCGTGTCATGTAACACGCGTGCTTGCAGACTGGAAATGAATTCCGAAAATGCAGCGGTTTGTGTTTGTGTCCCTTTATGTTTTTCAATGCTTACACAGTGGGCATAGAAACTTGCTCGGTAATTTTCTCTCATGATTACGTGTTGCGTTTTCGCACAGAAAAATCGATCAGGATTATGAACAAAATATTGTTTGCACAACGATCAAACTACTAAGCGCGAGAAAAGAGTCGATGCTTATTTGGGACTGCTTCTTTCGAAATCAATATCTTTCAAGATGCTGAAAAACTACTTTGGAACCTTAAGATACGCGCTTAGTCTCCGTAAATCTTGACAGGTATTTTCTTTCGTACCTAGATACAATTTTCTGCATAAATCGAGATTAATCGGCGTCCATAAATTTTCTTTCCACGGAAAATCAATTCCAGCCGTGACGAGTTTCGGAGAAGCTATAAAACTCCAACTGAGTTTCGAATTCCCGGAAATTTAGTCGTCAAAAATCATATTTTGCTAAAAAATTGACCAATACTTCCATACATCTAGCTCGCGCGGATAACAGGTGAGGCTTAAAGAATTAGCGAAGTTCAATTTTTTCGTATCGTTAAATTTCCCATTTGCATACGATCGTCGCGGTCGGCTGTCCGGTTTATTATTGGAATTTTCGGTGCGACGAAGTCATCGACTGTCGGGCACTCGCAGACACGATCTTACGCTTTCACGGCAGCCAGAGGTCAATGTCGAAATGAGCATTTGTTAGACGAACTAAGAATATTCGGACATTACGTGAGGTTGGCGACGGTCCAATTCCATAAATTTGAACGAAAGATACATACGTACATACGTGAACAACGAATGTGGAGTCCCCAGGCGGTCTTCCGAAAAAATGTAAGAAATAAATAGGAAACAACAAATAAAATTGAAACAAAATTGAAACATTTTAAGAATTTCCAACAAAAAAAACGAATCCGAACGAACGAGCCAAAAAATGATCGACAAATGATACCATAAATAGCACGCTTGTGCTTCGTGATCTATAAGTATAGTATAAACACGAGGTTTATAAACTCGGAGCTCTTTATTTGTTAACTATCGTTTTTATAAAAGTTTTCAACGTCGTGGCATTGGTTTATGGATACAGTAATGGGGTTGCCGTAGAAGTCACCGACATTGTTCGAGGATTTTTCGAATAAATACAGCTCTTTCATGCTACGTGAGACATATCCGAGGGCTCGGAATATTCAAGTGTCGAATTCTATAACTCGGGTCGAGGTCAGATCCAGACGGGTTCGGATTAGATGCGTAGCTGCTGTTTCACCCTTTCTTCCAATGAAGGGTCGAATTTGTGATCGTTCCTTCTTTTCGCTTGGTTTATTTTCGCGATAGAATTCGCCGGTGATTTCGATCATGCCTTCTTAGATGGAAACAGGTCGCGCAGCAGAGTTCTCGAAAATTCGAGGACGAGGCACACATGTGACTATACTTTTCGCACTCCGTCGATTTTCGACTATCCTTACAACCTGGAATAAGATTGATTTTTTTTAACTCTGCCGTAATGTCTGCAAAATAATCGTTTCTCGTATTTTACCATGACTCAGACTGTCACATTGTCTCTTGGAACTGCACCGACGTACTTCCAGCGGGCGTCTGAGTGGATTACAATCGTTCGCTAACGAATTCGTTATCCTATCGTGACATGCGACGTCGCGTCGTTTCATCCCAGTCCTCGATACGCATGTAGCATTACAGGATTTCCACCTTCCTGGAAAATCAACGAATAAATGAATAATTGAGCCGAGCACGAAGCTGGTCGTTCTCATGCCTCGTCGTTACAATCCAGCCTGATGCGATATTTTATCCAACGTTTAATCATTCGAATGTCTGATATTCAGGAATTTGGGTGCTTTTGTCCCAGTTTTTGTATTTTCCACTTTGACTGGTTATTTTTTTTTTTTTAAATTTGTTGTTTATTGACAAATAATTGATGATAAGTTTTATTCGTATTTTTCGTATACAAAAGCATCTAAATGAGATGATAAAACGATAATCGACAAGCGCCATATTTTAGAAACGGTACGTGCTTGTAGAAGCGAGAAAAACTAATTGTGACGTGATGTGTTAAAAGGCAGTTTCTATCTGTAACAAGCAGGTCAAAATCTGTATGTCCATGTGAGAGTATTGCAAAAAACTTTTTCACGGCCGACTTGTGTTATCAAACAAGAAACCCTCGTGAACAATCTGAATATCGGAATTCGTCTTGCTTTTGGATAATTTTTCGTATCCTTGCTGGTATATTTGGCAAAATTTAGATTCAATGTAAGAGAATTCCAAGATCCTTGTTTCTTCCACAACAAAGATCGCGATCTATTACTGAGATCGATCGTCAAAGGGTTAGTGGGCGATTCTGATGCTTGTTCGAGAAATAAAAACTACAACTTCGCTCTATAGTTGATGAAAAAGCACTCTTGATTGTTCGATCGATCTTCGACTTCTACCTTGATTTAAACGTATTTCCAGCATTCGTGATATCCTTACCAGTAACCCACTTCCCCACGCGGCAATCTTCTGCCGAAACTGGTTTCGTCGAGGGATCGCAGTCTCCCGAGGTCGAGCACGACACTCTTCTCGTTCTCTTTCCTTGCGAGCAATCGCTCCACTTCCCAACAATCCACTTGGCTTTCGCGTTGTACATAGACTTGTCTTTGTTCCCGTTGAAGACGTTGTCAAAATCCAAGATTTCCGGCTTATCGGTCGTCAAGCTATTGATTATCGTCATGCCGTCGTGTTCGCTCGGTGTGATATTGTAAAAGGCATTATCCTTGTCACTCGCGTAAACTATTAACGGGGGCTCCGTCGTGGCCTCGCAGTTCGGAAGCTCCGGACACGGACCAACCTCCTGTGGCCTCATCTCCGTATTACAATCCTGATCGGGCAACGCGAGGTCCGAACTTTCAGTTCCTTCTCCAGAGGCGACGCACATCACCGATCGTATTCTCAGTCCGGAGCCGCAGGTTGCGCTGCACATTTGCCATGGTCCTATCCACCACCTGTGAAACATTGATTTCGCCATGTAGCTTTTTCGTGTAGAAAATGAGAGACGAATGAAAAGATGAAATATTGCGTAGCTACGGTGACCATAATTGTATATCCTTTCTTTAACCCTTTCCCTCATAGCGGGACACCAGTGTTCCACGTAGACACTATCGAATTTTTAACGTTCACGAGCACTTTGTTATTTATTTTATGACGGTTTTTTGATCCCTAGCTTCCCAAGAATTCATTGAGAGTTGGAAAAATAATAATATTGCTCAACTATTTGGAACGATTATTACTGATAGCAAATCCATATACAGGGCGTCTTGTAAGTCGCCGACCAACTTGCAGGATCAGATAGAAAATAAAATTCTGATTCAAAAAGTCCTTTACCATTTTTCGATCTGACGCATAGATCATTTACTGTTAATTAAATCAAGCAACCAATGAGGTGCGCGATACAGCGGACTCGCGGATCTATCGTTTGCCTCTCGCTCTCGCGGCAGCCTACTTCTCTCATTCTTACCGTTCTGCCGCTTCAGCGCACAAGTGATTGGTTACTTAATTTAAATGATAGTAAATTATCTATACGTCAGTTCGGAAAATGATACAGGACTTTTCGATTCAGAATTCAATTTCTTATCTGATCCTGCAAGTTGGTCCGCGACTCACGAGATGACCTGTATATAAAACAAAGTCGTGTTAGTTGCGCCATTTATAACTCAAGCACGACGGAACCGATTTTCATGATTCTTGACTTGTTGGATTCGTCTCGGTCACAAATAGCACAATAACTACTTGACAATATTACTTGACAGCTGGAGACTATCTTCATGGCACACGACTTCTTATTTGTCACTGTTTATTTATTGACATTTTGCGGCTAACTTCATGGTACGCGACGTATTGATCTACGTATTGTATTTTAAATTTCAGTGGTAGCGGGAGATGGACAGAGAGAGCGAGAGTCGGCGATTTAAACGCATATTTAAACTCATATTCTGGGGCACATTATCACAAAGTGGATTGAGTCTGTGGTGGAACGAGGTTCGTCGGATCCGCTAGTCAGTATTAAGAAAAGCAGAGTTTTCAAAATAAAATCATGCCCAAACGAAATAATAGTTAGTACTATCTGAAAATTTGTATACGGAGGTTTTTTAGGTCACTGATTACAGATTCGCTGTCAAGTTTTTAAAATACAAAATGGCAGATTCGAAATAGCCGATCAACATTTGGAAATTGGTCAGTTTGTCTGAAATTTGGTATATGGGGGTTTTTGAAGTCGCTGATCTTGCAATTTTGATAGTGAATTCGTAATCAGCAATATCAAAAACCTTCATACTCTTGATTTCATTAAAAAAAAATAGCTGAACAAATTCATGTCTGAAAGGATTGGAAGGACACTTCTTTATATGGCTGCTCTGTCCTGTAACTTTCGAAAACAGGCGTTTCGTCCTTTATTTTTGTAAAGTAGACGTAAAGCTTAGACAATTTTGTCCAGTAATATATCGAACAAGTTAGTTTCGCATACGCCATCACCACGAGTGTTGTCATCGTGTCGTGCCTTCAGAAATTGCCTCCAAAAACATTCGTAAGATCGTAGAATTTTCTTTACGTCTCCTTGAATCTAATGCCCCCATGGAAAGAATATTTTCATTGACGAGTAATACGTGGGCGAATGAAAAAAACCTAGTTGAAAGTGAGCCTATCAGAAGCATGTGTTTCCATCAAATAGAACTTTCAAATGAACTGTACAGAAATTTATGACAATTTAGATCGTGAACCCGCGCTACAAAAAAATTGATTCTATAAAAAAGTATGAAAATTATTATTATTATTCAAATTCTCACGATCTGTGCGTGTATGTAATAATTAGGATTGTTTAAAATCCTAATGTATGCATTTTTGTAATAACTGGTTTCAAAATACGAATTTCGTAAGGTTTTTCAAATTTTCTTCAGTACGTCCTTTATTTTCCCCAAAAAAAAGGAATATAGCATCTGTACGCATAGCACGTGGCGCCCGACGCATGAAAGCGAATGAACTTTGCGAAACATTATTGTTACGCGTTCCAGAGCAGTCGGTACTTCGGTAATTTTCTGCATAATCCTGATTCTACCGAATGCGATGTCTCACCTGGGTGGACAAGGATTTGGATTACATCCTCTCGCTAGAGGTTCCGGTTTTGCGGTGCCGTTACAAAAGTATTCCTCTACGATGCCGCTTATAGCTTCGCGACACAACGCATGCGAAGTCTGCAATCCACCGCCACAAGTCACAGTGCACAGCGACCAATCCGAGAATACCCATGAGTATTCTGGTAGACGATCCAGTTCAGCATTGGGAACCGTGTATTCGTATCGCAGACCCAAATTGTTGTTTCGATCTCTGCAAATCAACTAGAATGATAGGATCAAGTTATTGGGAAGGAGACCTTGAGAGAAGAAGATAACGAGGGTCTGAAGTTTCTCATTGTTAATAAACTCAAACGACGAACTTAGATTTGCACGGAGGCTCAACAGTTCTCGGAAATATGAAACAATCGTTTCCTGTTGTTTTTTTTTTTTTTGTTTTGTTTTTTGCAACACGTATAGTCATTCGGGGTAACTGTGCGCAGCGGGAAAGTGCGCGCATCCCCTTTATCTCCAAAGGGGGGGTAAGAGGGTCGTGACACGCGTAGAAAATTCAAAGGTATATTAGCGGAGAATTAGTTTACACCTGGGAAAGCGACCTCGTATAATTCGTTTTTTTGTTTTGTAATATAACAAGAATCGGGTGCTCCAAAAATTATTATTGCCATCACGGCAAAGATTGTCACGGTTTAAATACCTGCTGAGGATAGCCACCAAGGTGAACGATTTTTTTCCATGTCAGTAATCTATTGAGGTTTATTGTTCAGCATAACTTTTGAGGTTATGTTTGGGTAAGTGTGCCCCCGCGCACGTACGCTTACGCGAAGTAAGGATGAATTTATTATAGAAAATGTGTTTCTTTTCGTATGTGTGTGATCACCGCTCACGCGATTCCTCATAAAGTTCCTACTCATCAATCATGATATTATATTCTATTTTGAGTTAATTGTACGCAACTGATTGCGATGTGATTCTATATTAATAAGTCAATCTCTTATTGATCCAGTCTCTCGCGTAACTTTGTGTAGTAATTTCAGATTATCTGAGAAATGAGTCCTTAGTTGAAAAGATTCATGATCGTTATTGAGATAATTTGCTATAGAGACGTTTGTAACTTTAATACGAAAAAAAAATACGTACACTTATTCGCAATACGGGTCAAGTGTGCGCATTTTGAATCTGTCCAATGACTCCGGTTTTTTTAATTGTGAAGATTTCGTACGATATTTCTTAATTCGATTATCAGTTGAATAAATACATTATCAAATACATGACTCCATTTTTTTACTCGTTATTGTCTAATTTTGACACCACTTTAAATGCTCAAGTGTACTTGACCCGAATGTCTGAAATGAAAAATGACGAAAATTTTTCTCTCACAACGCAAAACTATAACATTAACTAGAGTCATTCGAAGAGAAACAAAAGAAACGCCTTCTCGCCATTATCTTTTTGTGCTAATCCACTTCAAAAACGCAGCATCTCTGAACATTTCGAAATAAAGATCTTTACCGATCGCAGAAGACGTGCGTTGTACGGAACTTTCGAAAATTTTACAAAAAAACGTGTTGAAATTTATGTGGTGTTTATAGCTAATCACGAATAATGTCGCCCGGATCAAATTTTTGCGTTAAAACGGTTAGATCGAAACAGAGTGAAAAAAATGAAGCAGCAGGTGCACGAAACGAGGAGATCGAAAGTGAACGACGCGGAGGCGACACTGTTAGTGATGCGAATGCTGCTACCTGCTCCTTGGAATGGCCGTAGCTGAGTCCATTCTTCTAGTCTCTGTTGGAAGACGACGTACTACCTTGATGAGAAATTTTCCGGAATTCACTCACAAAATTGAGAATCTAAGTTCATTTCGCAGAGTTGACGTGGTCCCTTTAAAGTAATCCCCATGGACTGCGGAACATTTATGCCAGCGATTCATGCAATTCTCCTAACATTTGTGCTACTTGATTTTCGGTATATACAACAGTGCGATCTCGGATTTGCGTTTTATGTTCTTCCGGCTGCTAAAACTCATTCCCCGTAATGATTTTTTTGAGTCGATCAAACCGGAAAAAGTTTCGGGAAGCTTGAGTGTAATATTGACTGTATTGTCAGGGCGTTACGAGGGGTTCGATAGACGCCGATGGAACGTTTTGTGAACTGGATCAATGTGGTATTGGCGAAGATTTCGAATAGGATACAGAACTAGATTCGATTATCACATGACACGGGCAGGGATCACGTACCTGTCTCTCGGACAACATGGCCGCAAGTAACCGGTACGCTAAGCTTATACAAAAATGTACCAACTGAATGTGAGAAATATTATCTTATATCCATCAAAATATGGCGTTTAGATGCGTAGACACAACAGTCAAGCGCGGGCATAAATGTCCAGCAGTCGATGGGTATTACTTCGAAGAGTACAACGTTTCACGTTAACTCGTATTTTGAATATTGTGGTCGAATTCCGGGAACTTTTTGATTGAGACGGTATTTTTGAAAGCACAATTTTCAGGAATGTATGAAAGCAACAACGATAATTACCCCGGACCACAAACCTAGTCAACCAAGCAACACGGACCAAACTTGGTGTACCTGATGTTTCAGAGGACGCTGAATTCAAATTCGGTGACCGTTTGACCCCATCAGATCACAGTCAAGGTCATTTCAAGGTCAAATCTAAAACCGGTATTAAAATACATGAAAAAACGCTCACCATATGTTTTTGAGGTTTCTCTATTTGACTTTGGAATGCCATTGACTGTGACCTGATGGGGTCAAGCAGACACTGGATTCAAATTCATCATCCTGTGAAATACAAGGTACACCAAGTCTGGTCTGCGTTGCTTGGCTGATTAGGTTTGTGATCCGGTGTAATTTTTGGCCTACGAGTGTTGCAATCCCTCAATTGTGATTGGTCTGTGCGGTACGTATTGACGTGCTTCTGTGCGTGAATATTAGTGGTAAGTGGTTGAGACGATTATTTTCAATTATATTTGGCAATTATCTTCTACCTAATGGAATGTATTTCTGTACAGAAACACGTTAATAGCGACAATAATGAAATCACGTTGTGAATTTTTATGGAATAGGAAGCAATTCGGGCAATGAGAGGCAGGACAATGTAGCTAACTGATGAAAGCTATATTTTTGTTGATCATTGGTTACTTTTTTAAGTAAAGCAGTACCAAATACATAAGTAAATTTTTGTGATTAAGTATATTGAAAGTGACTAAAAGTTTACATTCACGGCACCCATTTCACATATGGGAAAGTTGAGGCTACCCGACAGGTAGGGTAATGGGAGCGAAAGGAACATTTTTGAGTATTAATTTTTTAAAGTACCTATTAATTATTGTAGATAAACAACGTAAGACATCAAAAAGTACCAAGAATGAATATGATACGATAATTGAATCAGTTTTTTATTGCTTCTCCTCCACGCCACCCCAATCGAGCAGAAAACAATGCATGATTTGCAATCGAATGCGCTAAGTGGAATTTCGCGGGCTACGCGAATGATGGGTATTTACATTTCTCGTTATTTGTAGGTTGAAAGAATAATTGGTCGATCGTCATTTGCCTGCTAGTCGACGGGCTCTCCATATTTACTTACATAAATGACGATGTCTTCTTTGATTGGTCCCGGTATACGGACTCTCTCTCGTTCTCGATCTCGCTCGTAGAGGGCTGGGGTTCCCGCGACCTGGTATTCCCCGGCTATGGTGATCTGCCTGTCCAACAAAACGTGAGTATCAGATATTTTACATACAAATTACATACGGGGCCTCTAAACGCTGGAAATCGCTTGCTATTCTTGATTCACGCACCGTTTCCCGTTCAGAAAATATTTGTCAGACTTTGGCGCACCGATGCCGATGTAGTTACGATTATTCCCACCTTCCTCCACGTTTATGTTGCGTGATCCAGCGGGAATCACGACTACTTCGTTGTATCCTGGACCCTCATTCTTGTCGTAGTGCCCAACCTTTGTTTGACACTGTGTGCCGTCACCGTGACAAACGCCGCATCGATCTTCCGTGGACTCAGAGTCCACAATCCAGTCGCAGCCAACTCTCTAGAAGAATCATAAAATTACGATAACATTTCTCCGTTCTTACAAAATTTAAACCGTAGCAAAAAGCACCGTCCATTGACCAATCTAGTGGAATACGACCCATGAATGCACATTTGTGCACCGTGACTTGGGATTTTACGTGAAATAATAAGGCTCAGTAAGGAAAACTCCAATATAATTGGCGTGTCTTACGATGATTGTCTTACATAATTAATCATGCATCTGATTGCCATTTTTTGTTCGACTACAGCTAAC
>CAXAKQ010000048.1:0-36813 GCA_963969455.1 Arge pagana
GTCCTCGTCGTCCTCGTCGTCCTCGTCGTCCTCGTCGTCCTCGTCGTCCTCGTCGTCCTCGTCGTCCTCGTCGTCCCTCGTCGTCCTCGTCGTCCTCGTCGTCCTCGTCGTCCTCGTCGTCCTCGTCGTCCTCGTCGTCCTCGTCGTCCTCGTCGTCCTCGTCGTCCTCGTCGTCCTCGTCGTCCTCGTCGTCCTCGTCGTCCTCGTCGTCCTCGTCGTCCTCGTCGTCCTCGTCGTCCTCGTCGTCCTCGTCGTCCTCGTCGTCCTCGTCGTCCTCGTCGTCCTCGTCGTCCTCGTCGTCCTCGTCGTCCTCGTCGTCCTCGTCGTCCTCGTCGTCCTCGTCGTCCTCGTCGTCCTCGTCGTCCTCGTCGTCCTCGTCGTCCTCGTCGTCCTCGTCGTCCTCGTCGTCCTCGTCGTCCTCGTCGTCCTCGTCGTCCTCGTCGTCCTCGTCCGTCCTCGTCGTCCTCGTCGTCCTCGTCGTCCTCGTCGTCCTCGTCGTCCTCGTCGTCCTCGTCGTCCTCGTCGTCCTCGTCGTCCTCGTCGTCCTCGTCGTCCTCGTCCTCGTCCTTGTCGTCCTTGTCCTCGTCCTCGTCGTCCTCGTCATCCTCGTCCTCGTCCTTGTCCTTGTCGTCCTCGTCTTCGTCCTCGTCGTCCTCGTCCTTGTCCGCAACGTCCTCGTCCTCGTCCTCGTCGTCCTCGTCCTCGTCCTCGTCGTCCTCGTCCTCGTCGTCCTCGTCCTCGTCCTCGTCGTCCCCGTCCTCGTCCTCGTCGTCCTCGTCCTCGTCCTCGTCGTCCTCGTCCCCGTCCTCGTCGTCGTCGTCCCCGTCGTCGTCGTTCTCGTCGCCGTCGTCCTCGTCGTCGTCGTCTCGTCGTCGTCGTCCTCGTCGTCGTCGTCCTCGTCGTCGTCCTCGTCGTCGTCCTCGTCCTCGTCCTCGTCGTCGTCCTCGTCCCCGTCGTCGTCCTCGTCCTCGTCCTCGGCGTTCTCGTACTCGGCGTCCTGGTCCCCGTCGTCCTCGTCCCCGTCGTCCCCGTCCTCGTCGTCCTCGTCCTCGTCGTCCTCGTCCTCGTCGTCCTCGTCGTCCTCGTCGTCCTCGTCGTCCTCGTCGTCCTCGTCGTCCTCGTCGTCCTCGTCGTCCTCGTCGTCCTCGTCGTCCTCGTCGTCCTCGTCGTCCTCGTCGTCCTCGTCGTCCTCGTCGTCCTCGTCGTCCTCGTCGTCCTCGTCGTCCTCGTCGTCCTCGTCGTCCTCGTCGTCCTCGTCGTCCTCGTCGTCCTCGTCGTCCTCGTCGTCCTCGTCGTCCTCGTCGTCCTCGTCGTCCTCGTCGTCCTCGTCGTCCTCGTCGTCCTCGTCGTCCTCGTCGTCCTCGTCGTCCTCGTCGTCCTCGTCGTCCTCGTCGTCCTCGTCGTCCCCGTCGTCCCCGTCGTCCTCGTCGTCCTCGTCGTCCTCGTCGTCCTCGTCGTCCTCGTCGTCCTCGTCGTCGTCCTCGTCGTCGTCCTCGTCGTCGTCCTCGTCGTCGTCCTCGTCGTCGTCCTCGTCGTCGTCCTCGTCGTCGTCCTCGTCGTCTTCCTTGTCGTCCTCGTCGTCCTTGTCGTCGTCCTCGTCGTCCTTGTCGTCGTCCTCGTCGTCGTCCTCGTCGTCCTTGTCGTCGTCCCCGTCGTCGTCCTCGTCGTCGTCCTCGTCGTCTTCGTCGTCGTCCTCGTCGTCGTCCTGGTCGTCCTTGTCGTCGTCCTCGTCGTCCTCGTCGTCGTCCTCGTCGTCGTCCTCGTCGTCGTACTTGTCGTTATCGTCGTCGTCCTCGTCGTCGTCCTTGTCGGCCTTGTCGTTATCCTCGTCGTCCTCGTCGTCGTTCTCGTCGTTGTCCTCGTCGTCCTCGTCGTTGTCCTCGTCGTCCTTGTCGTCGTCCTCGTCGTCCTCGTCGTCGTCCTCGTCGTCCTCGTCGTCGTCCTCGTCGTCGTCCCCGTCGTCGTCCTCGTCGTCGTCCTCGTCGTCCTCGTCGTCGTCCTCGTCGTCGTCGTCGTCGTCCTTGTCGTCCTCGTCGTCGTCCTCGTCGTCGTCCTCGTCGTCCTCGTCGTCGTCCTCGTCGTCCTCGTCGTCGTTCTCGTCGTTCTCGACGTCGTCCTCGTCGTTCTCGTCGTCGTCCTCGTCGTCCTCGTCGTCCTTGTCGTTGTCCTCGTCGTCTTCGTCGTCGTCCTCGTCGTCCTCGTCGTCGTCCTCGTCGTCGTCCTCGTCGGCGTCCTGGTCGTCCTCGTCGTCGTCCTTGTCGACGTCGTCGTCGTCCTCGTCGTCGTCCTCGTCGTCGTCCTCGTCGTCGTGTTCGTCGTCGTCCTTGTCGGCGTCCTCGTCGTCGTTCACGTCGTCGTCCTCGTCGTCGTCCTCGTCGTCGTTCTTGTCGTCGTCCTCGTCGTCGTCCTCGACGTCGTGCTTGTCGTCGTCCTCGTCGTCCTCGTTGTCGTCCTCGTCGTCCTCGTCGTCCTCGTCGTCGTCCTCGCCGTTCTCGTCGTCGTCCTCGTCCTCGTCGTACTCGTCCTCGTCCTCGTCGTCCTCGTCGTCCTCGTCCTCGTCCTCGTCGTCCTCGTCCTCGTCGTCCTCGTCGTCCTCGTCCTCGTCCTCGTCGTCCTCGTCGTCCTCGTCGTCCTCGTCCTCGTCCTCGTTGTCCTCGTCCTCGTCGTCCTTGTCGTCCTCGTTCTCGTCCTCGTCGTCCGCGTCCTCGTCCTCGTCATCCTCGTCCTCGTCCTCGTCGTCCTCGTCGTCCTCGTCCTCGTCGTCCTCGTCGTCCTCGTCCTCGTCCTCGTCCTCGTCGTCCTCGTCCTCGTCGTCCTCGTCCTCGTCCTCGTCGTCCTCGTCGTCCTCGTCCTCGTCCTCGTCGTCCTCGTCGTCCTCGTCCTCGTCGTCCTCGTCGTCCTCGTCGTCCTCGTCCTCGTCGTCCTCGTCCTCGTCCTCGTCGTCCTCGTCGTCCTCGTCCTCGTCCTCGTCGTTCTCGTCGTCCTCGTCCGCGTCCTCGTCGTCCTCGTCGTCCTCGTCCTCGTCCTCGTCGTCCTCGTCGTCCTCGTCCTCGTCCTCGTCGTCCTCGTTCTCGTCCTCGTCGTCCTCGTCCTCGTCCTCGTCGTCCTCGTCGTCCTCGTCCTCGTCCTCGTCGTCCTTGTCGTCCTTGTCCTCGTCGTCCCTGTCGTCCTCGTCCTCGTCGTCCTCGTCGTTTTCGTCGTCCTCGTCGTCCTCGTCGTCCTCGTCGTCCTCGTCGTCCTCGTCGTCCTCGTCGTCCTCGTCGTCCTCGTCGTCCTCGTCGTCCTCGTCGTCCTCGTCGTCCTCGTCGTCCTCGTCGTCCTCGTCGTCCTCGTCGTCCTCGTCGTCCTCGTCGTCCTCGTCGTCCTCGTCGTCCTCGTCGTCCTCGTCGTCCTCGTCGTCCTCGTCGTCCTCGTCGTCCTCGTCGTCCTCGTCGTCCTCGTCGTCCTCGTCGTCCTCGTCGTCCTCGTCGTCCTCGTCGTCCTCGTCGTCCTCGTCGTCCTCGTCGTCCTCGTCGTCCTCGTCGTCCTCGTCGTCCTCGTCGTCCTCGTCGTCCTCGTCGTCCTCGTCGTCCTCGTCCTCGTCCGTGTCGTCCTCGTCGTCCTCGTCCTCGTCCTCGTCGTCCTCGTCGTCCTCGTCATCGTCCTCGTCGTCCTTGTCGTCCTCGTTCTTGTCCTCGTCGTCCTCGTCGTCCTCGTCGTCCTCGTCCTCGTCCTCGTCGTCCTCGTCCTCGTCTTCGTCGTCCTCGTCGTCCTCGTCCTCGTCGTCCTCGTCCTCGTCGTCCTCGTCATCCTCGTCCTCGTCCTCGTCGTCCTCGTCGTCCTCGTCGTCCTCGTCCTCGTCCTCGTCGTCCTCGTCCTCGTCCTCGTCGTCCTCGTCGTCCTCGTCCTCGTCGTCCTCGTCGTCCTCGTCCTCGTCCTCGTCGTCCTCGTCGTCCTCGTCCTCGTCCCCGTCGTCCTCGTCCTCGTCCTCGTCGTCCTCGTCCTAGTCCTCGTCGTCCTCGTCGTCCTCGTCCTCGTCCTCGTCGTCCTCGTCGTCCTCGGCCTCGTCCTCGTCGTCCTCGACGTCTTCGTCCTCGTCCTCGTCCTCGTCGTCCTCGTCGTCCTCGTCGTCCTCGTCCTCGTCCTCGTCGTCCTCGTCCTCGTCCTCGTCGTCCTCGTCCTCGTCCTCGTCGTTCTCGTCGTCATCGTCCTCGTCCTCGTCGTCCTCGTCGTCCTCGTCAACGTCCTCGTCGTCCTCGTCGTCCTCGTCCTCGTCCTCGTCGTCCTCGTCGTCCTCGTCCTCGCCCTCGTCGTCCTCGTCCTCGTCCTCGTCGTCCTTGTCGTCCTTGTCCTCGTCGTCCCCGTCGTCCTCGTCCTCGTCGTCCTCGTCGTCCTCGTCCTCGTCGTCCTCGTCGTCCTCGTCCTCGTCCTTGTCGTCCTCGTCGTCCTCGTCGTTTTCGTCGTCCTCGTCGTCCTCGTCGTCCTCGTCGTCCTCGTCGTCCTCGTCGTCCTCGTCGTCCTCGTCGTCCTCGTCGTCCTCGTCGTCCTCGTCGTCCTCGTCGTCCTCGTCGTTCTCGTCGTCCTCGTCGTCCTCGTCGTCCTCGTCGTCCTCGTCGTCCTCGTCGTCCTTGTCGTTTTCGTCATCCTCGTCGTCCTCGTCGTCCTCGTCGTCCTCGTCGTCCTCGTCGTCCTCGTCGTCCTCGTCGTCCTCGTCGTCCTCGTCGTCCTCGTCGTCCTCGTCGTCCTCGTCGTCCTCGTCGTCCTCGTCGTCCTCGTCGTCCTCGTCGTCCTCGTCGTCCTCGTCGTCCTCGTCGTCCTCGTCGTCCTCGTCGTCCTCGTCGTCCTCGTCGTCCTCGTCGTCCTCGTCGTCCTCGTCGTCCTCGTCGTCCTTGTCGTCCTCGTCGTCGTCGTCGTCGTCTTCGTCCTCGTCGTCCTCGTCGTCCTCGTCCTCGTCCTCGTCGTCCTCGTCGTCCTCGTCCTCGTCCTCGTCGTCCTCGTCGTCCTCGTCCTCATCGTCCTCGTCGTCCTCGTCGTCCTCGTCCTCGTCCTCGTCGTCCTCGTTGTCCTCGTCCTCGTCCTCGTCGTCCTCGTCGTCCTCGTCGTTCTCGTCGTCCTCGTTCGCGTCCTCGTCGTCCTCGTCGTCCTCGTCCTCGTCCTCGTCGTCCTCGTCGTCCTCGTCGTCCTCGTCCTCGTCCTCGTCGTCCTCGTCCTCGTCCTCGTCGTCCTCGTCGTCCTCGTCCTCGTCCTCGTCGTCCTTGTCGTCCTTGTCCTCGTCGTCCTTGTCGTCCTCGTCTACGTCGTCCTCGTCGTCCTCGTCGTCCCCGTCGTCCTCGTCGTCCTCGTCATCCTCGTCGTCCTCGTCGTCCTCGTCGTCCTCGTCGTCCTCGTCGTCCTCGTCGTCCTCGTCGTCCTCGTCGTCCTCGTCGTCCTCGTCGTCCTCGTCGTCCTCGTCGTCCTCGTCGTCCTCGTCGTCCTCGTCGTCCTCGTCGTCCTCGTCGTCCTCGTCGTCCTCGTCGTCCTCGTCGTCCTCGTCGTCCTCGTCGTCCTCGTCGTCCTCGTCGTCCTCGTCGTCCTCGTCGTCCTCGTCGTCCTCGTCGTCCTCGTCGTCCTCGTCGTCCTCGTCGTCCTCGTCGTCCTCGTCGTCCTCGTCGTCCTCGTCGTCCTCGTCGTCCTCGTCGTCCTCGTCGTCCTCGTCGTCCTCGTCGTCCTCGTCGTCCTCGTCGTCCTCGTCCTCGTTCTCGTCGTCCTCGTCGTCCTCGTCCTCGTCCTCGTCGTCCTCGTCGTCCTCGTCCTCGTCCTCGTCGTCCTCGTCGTCCTCGTTCTTGTCCTCGTCGTCCTCGTCGTCCTCGTCCTCGTCGTCCTCGTCCTCGTCTTCGTCGTCCTCGTCGTCCTCGTCCTCGTCGTCCTCGTCGTCCTCGTCCTCGTCCTCGTCGTCCTCGTCGTCCTCGTCCTCGTCCTCGTCGTCCTCGTCGTCCTCGTCCTCGTCCTCGTCGTCCTCGTCCTCATCCTCGTCGTCCTCGTCGTCCTCGTCCTCGTCGTCCTCGTCGTCCTCGTCCTCGTCCTCGTCGTCCTCGTCGTCCTCGTCCTCGTCCCCGTCGTCCTCGTCCTCGTCCTCGTCGTCCTCGTCCTCGTCCTCGTCGTCCTCGTCGTCCTCGTCCTCGTCCTTGTCGTCCTCGTCGTCCTCGTCCTCGTCCTCGTCGTCCTCGTCGTCTTCGTCCTCGTCCTCGTCGTCCTCGTCGTCCTCGTCCTCGTCCTTGTCGTCCTCGTCGTCCTCGTCCTCGTCCTCGTCGTCCTCGTCCTCGTCCTCGTCGTCCTCGTCGTCCTCGTCCTCGTTCTCGTCGTTCTCGTCGTCCTCGTCCTCGTCCTCGTCGTCCTCGTCGTCCTCGTCCTCGTCCTCGTCGTCCTCGTCGTCCTCGTCCTCGTCCTCGTCGTCCTCGTCCTCGTCCTCGTCGTCCTCGTCGTCCTCGTCCTCGTCCTCGTCGTCCTCGTCCTCGTCCTAGTCGTCCTTGTCGTCCTTGTCCTCGTCGTCCTCGTCGTCCTCGTCCTCGTCGTCCTCGTCGTCCTCGTCCTCGTCGTCCTCGTCGTCCTCGTCCTCGTCCTTTTCGTCCTCGTCGTCCTCGTCGTTTTCGTCGTCCTCGTCGTCCTCGTCGTCCTCGTCGTCCTCGTCGTCCTCGTCGTCCTCGTCGTCCTCGTCGTCCTCGTCGTCCTCGTCGTCCTCGTCGTCCTCGTCGTCCTCGTCGTCCTCGTCGTCCTCGTCGTCCTCGTCGTCGTCGTCGTCCTCGTCGTCCTCGTCGTTCTCGTTGTCTTTGTCGTCCTCGTCGTCCTCGTCGTCCTTGTCGTCCTCGTCGTCCTCGTCGTCCTCTACGTCCTCGTCGTCCTCGTCGTCCTCGTCGTCCTCGTCGTCCTCGTCGTCCTCGTCCTCGTCCTCGTCGTCCTCGTCCTCGTCCTCGTCGTCCTCGTCGTCTTCGTCCTCGTCCTCGTCGTCCTCGTCGTCCTCGTCCTCGTCCTTGTCGTCCTCGTCGTCCTCGTCCTCGTCCTCGTCGTCCTCGTCCTCGTCCTCGTCGTCCTCGTCGTCCTCGTCCTCGTTCTCGTCGTTCTCGTCGTCCTCGTCCTCGTCCTCGTCGTCCTCGTCGTTCTCGTCCTCGTCCTCGTCGTCCTTGTCGTCCTTGTCCTCGTCGTCCTCGTCGTCCTCGTCCTCGTCGTCCTCGTCGTCCTCGTCCTCGTCGTATTCGTCTTCGTCCTCGTCGTCCTCGTCGTCCTCGTCGTCCTCGTCGTCCTCGTCGTCCTCGTCGTCCTCGTCGTCCTCGTCGTCCTCGTCGTCCTCGTCGTCCTCGTCGTCCTCGACGTCCTCGTCGTCCTCGTCGTCCTCGTCGTCCTCGTCGTCCTCGTCGTCCTCGTCGTCCTCGTCGTCCTCGTCGTCCTCGTTGTCCTCGTCGTCCTCGTCGTCCTTGTCGTCCTCACCGTCCTCGTCGTCCTCGTCGTCCTCGTCGTCATCGTCGTCCTCGTCGTCCTCGTCGTCCTCGTCCTCGTCCTCGTTGTCCTCGTCGTCCTCGTCCTCGTCCTCGTCGTCCTCGTCGTCCTCGTCCTCGTCCTCGTCGTCCTCGTCGTCCTCGTCCTCGTCCTCGTCGTCCTCGTCGTCCTCGTCCTCGTCGTCCTCGTCGTCCTCGTCGTCCTCGTCGTCCTCGTCCTCGTCCTCGTCGTCCTCGTCGTCCTCGTCCTCGTCCTCGTCGTCCTCGTCGTCCTCGTCCTCGTCCTCGTCGTCCTCGTCCTCGTCGTCCTCGTCGTCCTCGTCCTCGTCGTCCTCGTCCTCGTCGTCCTCGTCGTCCTCGTCGTCCTCGTCGTCCTCGTCGTCCTCGTCGTCCTCGTCGTCCTCGTCGTCCTCGTCGTCCTCGTCGTCCTCGTCGTCCTCGTCGTCCTCGTCGTCCTCGTCGTCCTCGTCGTCCTCGTCGTCGTCGTCGTCGTCGTCGTCCTCGTCGTCCTCGTCGTCTCCGTCCCCGTCGTCCTCGTCGTCCTCGTCCTCGTCCTCGTCGTCCTCGTCGTCCTCGTCCTCGTCCTCGTCGTCCTCGTCGTCCTCGTCGTCCTCGTCGTCCTCGTCCTTGTCCTCGTCGTCCTCGTCGTCCTCGTCCTCGTCGTCCTCGTCGTCCTCGTCCTCGTCCTCGTCGTCCTCGTCGTCCTCGTCCTCGTATTTGTCCTCCTCGTCGTCCTCGTCCTCGTCCTCGTCGTCCTCGTCGTCCTCGTCCTCGTCGTCCTCGTCGTCCTCGGCCTCGTCGTCCTTGTCGTCCTCGTCCTCGTCCTCGTCGTCCTCGTCGTCCTCGTCCTCGTCGTCCTCGTCGTCCTCGTTCTCGTCCTCAACGTCCTCGTCGTCCTTGTCCTCGTCCTTGTCGTCCTCGTCCTCGTCCTCGTCGTCCCCGTCGTCCTCGTCGTCCTCGTCATCCTCGTCATCCTCGTCCTCGTCCTCGTCGTCCTCGTCGTCCTCGTCCTCGTCGTCCTCGTCCTCGTCCTCGTCGTCCTCGTCGTCCTCGTCCTCGTCCTCGTCGTCCTCGTCGTCCTCGTCCTCGTCCTCGTCGTCTTCGTCGTCCTCGTCCTCGTCCTCGTCGTCCTCGTCCTCGTCCTCGTCGTCCTTGTCGTCCTTGTCCTCGTCGTCCTCGTCGTCCTCGTCCTCGTCGTCCTCGTCGTCCTCGTCCTCGTCGTATTCGTCTTCGTCCTCGTCGTCCTCGTCGTCCTCGTCGTCCTCGTCGTCCCCGTCGTCCTCGTCGTCCTCGTCGTCCTCGTCGTCCTCGTCGTCCTCGTCGTCCTCGTCGTCCTCGTCGTCCTCGTCGTCCTAGTCGTCCTCGTCGTCCTCGTCGTCCTCGTCGTCCTCGTCGTCCTCGACGTCCTCGTCGTTCTCGTCGTCCTCGTCGTCCTCGTCGTCCTCGTCATCCTCGTCGTCCTCGTCGTCCTCGACGTCCTCGTCGTCCTCGTCGTCCTCGTCGTCCTCATCGTCCTCGTCGTCCTCGTCGTCCTCGTCGTCCTCGTCGTCCTCGTTGTCCTCGTCGTCCTCGTCGTCCTCGTCGTCCTCGTCGTCCTCGTCGTCATCGTCGTCCTCGTCGTCCTCGTCGTCCTCGTCCTCGTCCTCGTCGTCCTCGTCCTCGTCCTCGTCGTCCTCGTCATCCTCGTCGTCCTCGTCGTCCTCGTCCTCGTCCTCGTTTTCCTTGTCGTCCTCGTCCTCGTCCTCGTCGTCCTCGTCGTCCTCGTCGTCCTCGTCCTCGTCCTCGTTGTCCTCGTCGTCCTCGTCCTCGTCCTCGTCGTCCTCGTCGTCCTCGTCCCCGTCGTCCTTGTCCTCGTCCTCGTCGTCCTCGTCGTCCTCGTCCTCGTCGTCCTCGTCGTCCTCGTCCTCGTCCTCGTCGTCCTCGTCGTCCTCGTCCTCGTCCTCGTCGTCCTCGTCGTCCTCGTCCTTGTCCTCGTCGTCTTCGTCGTCCTCGTCCTCGTCCTTGTCGTTCTCGTCCTCGTCCTCGTCGTCCTTGTCGTCCTTGTCCTCGTCGTCCTCGTCGTCCTCGTCCTCGTCGTCCTCGTCGTCCTCGTCCTCGTCGTATTCGTCCTCGTCGTCCTCGTCGTCCTCGTCGTCCTCGTCATCCTCGTCGTCCTCGTCGTCCTCGTCGTCCTCGTCGTCCTCGTCGTCCTCGTCGTCCTCGTCGTCCTCGTCGTCCTCGTCGTCCTCGTCGTCCTCGACGTCCTCGTCGTCCTCGTCGTCCTCGTCGTCCTCGTCGTCCTCGTCGTCCTCGTCGTCCTCGTCGTCCTCGTTGTCCTCGTCGTCCTCGTCGTCCTTGTCGTCCTCGTCGTCCTCGTCGTCCTCGTCGTCCTCGTCGTCATCGTCGTCCTCGTCGTCCTCGTCGTCCTCGTCCTCGTCCTCGTTGTCCTCGTCGTCCTCGTCCTCGTCCTCGTCGTCCTCGTCGTCCTCGTCCTCGTCCTCGTCGTCCTCGTCCTCGTCCTCGTCGTCCTCGTCGTCCTCGTCCTCGTCGTCCTCGTCGTCCTCGTCGTCCTCGTCGTCCTCGTCCTCGTCCTCGTCGTCCTCGTCGTCCTCGTCCTCGTCCTCGTCGTCCTCGTCGTCCTCGTCCTCGTCCTCGTCGTCCTCGTCCTCGTCGTCCTCGTCGTCCTCGTCCTCGTCGTCCTCGTCGTCCTCGTCCTGGTCCTCGTTGTCCTCGTCGTCCTCGTCCTCGTCGTCCTCGTCGTCCTTGTCCTCGTCCTTGTCGTCCTCGTCGTCCTCGTCGTCCTCGTCCTCGTCCTCGTCGTCCTCGTCGTCCTCGTCCTCGTCCTCGTCGTCCTCGTCGTCGTCGTACCCGTCCTCGTCGTCCTCGTCGTCCTCGTCCTCGTCCTCGTCGTCCTCGTCGTCCTCGTCCTCGTCCTCGTCGTCCTCGTCGTCCTCGTCCTCGTCCTCGTCGTCCTCGTCGTCCTCATCCTCGTCCTCGTCGTCCTCGTCCTCGTCGTCCTCGCCCTCGTCCTCGTCGTCCTTGTCGTCCTTGTCCTCGTCGTCCTCGTCGTCCTCGTCGTCCTCGTCCTCGTCGTCCTCGTCCTCGTCGTCCTCGTCCTCGTCGTCCTCGTCCTCGTCGTCCTCGTCGTCCTCGTCCTCGTCGTCCTCGTCCTCGTCCTCGTCCTCGTCGTCCTCGTCCTCGTCGTCCTCGTCCTCGTCCTCGTCCTCGTCGTCCTCGTCCTCGTCCTCGTCGTTCTCGTCCTCGTCCTCGTCGTCCTCGTCCTCGTCGTCCTCGTCCTCGTCGTCCTCGTCCTCGTCCTCGTTGTCCTCGTCCTCGTCCTCGTCCTCGTCGTCCTCGTCCTCGTCCTCGTCGTCCTCGTCCTTGTCCTCGTCGTCCTCGTCCTCGTCCTCGTCGTCCGCGTCCTCGTCCTCGTCGTCCTCATCCTTGTCCTCGTCGTCCTCGTCGTCCTCGTCGTCCTCGTCGTCCTCGTCGTCCTCGTCGTCCTCGTCGTCCTCGTCGTCCTCGTCGTCCTCGTCGTCCTCGTCGTCCTCGTCGTCCTTGTCCTCGTCCTCGTCATCCTCGTCGTCCTCGTCCTCGTCTTCGTCGTCCTCGTCGTCCTCGTCCTCGTCCTCGTCGTCCTCGTCGTCCTCGTCCTTGTCCTCGTCGTCCTTGTCCTCGTCGTCCTCGTCGTCTTCGTCCTCGTCCTCGTCCTCGTCTTTGTCGTCCTCGTCGTCCTTGTCCTCGTCCTCGTCGTCCTCGTCGTCCTCGTCCTCGTCCTCGTCGTCCTCGTCGTCCTCGTCCTCGTCCTCGTCGTCCTCGTCGTCCTCGTCCTCGTCCTCGTCGTCCTCGTCGTCCTCGTCCTCGTCCTCGTCGTCCTCGTCCTCGTCCTCGTCGTCCTCGTCCTCGTCCTCGTCGTCCTCGTCCTCGTCGTCCTCGTCGTCCTCGTCCTCGTCCTCGTCGTCCTTGTCGTCCTCGTCCTCGTCCTCGTCGTCCTCGTCGTCCTCGTCCTCGTCGTCCTCGTCTTCGTCCTCGTCGTCCTTGTCGTCCTTGTCCTCGTCGTCCTCGTCGTCCTCGTCATCCTCGTCCTCGTCCTCGTCGTCCTCGTCCTCGTCCTCGTCGTCCTCGTCGTCCTCGTCCTCGTCCTCGTCGTCCTCGTCCTCGTCCTCGTCGTCCTCGTCCTCGTCCTCGTCGTCCTCGTCCTCGTCCTCGTCGTCCTCGTCCTCGTCTGCATCGTCCTCGTCCTCGTCCTCGTCGTCCTCGTCCTCGTCGTCCTCGTCCTCGTCCTCGTCGTCCTCGTCCTCGTCGTTCTCGTCCTCGTCGTCCTCGTCCTCGAAGTCCTCGTCCTCGTCCTCGTCGTCCTCGTCCTCGTCCTCGTCCTCGTCGTCCTCGTCTTCGTCCTCGTCCTCGTCGTCCTCGTCCTCGTCCTCGTCCTCGTCGTCCTCGTCCTCGTCCTCGTCGTCCTCGTCCTCGTCCTCGTCGTCCTCGTCCTCGTCCTCGTCGTCCTCGTCCTCGTCCTCGTCGTCCTCGTCCTCGTCCTCGTCCTCGTCGTCCTCGTCGTCCTCGTCCTCGTCCTCGTCGTCCTCGTCCTCGTCCTCGGCGTCCTCGTCCTCGTCCTCGTCGTCCTCGTCCTCGTCCTCGTCGTCCTCGTCGTCCTCGTCCTCGTCCTCGTCGTCCTCGTCCTCGTCCTCGTCGTCCTCGTCCTCGTCCTCGTCGTCCTCGTCCTCGTCCTCGTCGTCCTCGTCCTCGTCCTCGTCGTCCTCGTCCTCGTCCTCGTCGTCCTCATCCTCGTCCTCGTCGTCCTCGTCCTCGTCCTCGTCGTCCTCGTCCTCGTCGTCCTCGTCCTCGTCCTCGTCGTCCTCGTCCTCGTCGTCCTCGTCCTCGTCCTCGTCGTCCTCGTCCTCGTCCTCATCGTCCTCGTCCTCGTCCTCGTCGTCCTCGTCGTCGTCCTCGTCGTCCTCGTCCTCGTCCTCGTCGTCCTTGTCCTCGTTCTCGTCGTCCTCGTCCTCGTCGTCCTCGTCCTCGTCGTCCTCGTCCTCGTCCCCGTCGTCCTCGTCCTCGTCCCCGTCGTCCTCGTTCTCGTCCTCGTCGTCCTCGTCCTCGTCCTTGTCGTCCTCGTCCTCGTCCTCGTCGTCCTCGTCCTCGTCCTCGTCGTCCTCGTCCTCGTCGTCCTCGTCCTTGTCCTCGTCGTCCTCGTCCTCGTCCTCGTCGTCCTCGTCCTCGTCCTCGTCTTCCTCGTCCTCGTCCTCGTCGTCCTCGTCCTCGTCCTCGTCGTCCTCGTCCTCGTCCTCGTCGTCCTCGTCCTCGTCCTAGTCCTTGTCGTCCTCGTCCTCGTCGTCCTCGTCCTCGTCCTCGTCGTCCTCGTCCTCGTCGTCCTCGTCCTCGTGGTCCTCGTGGTCCTCGTCGTCCTCGTCCTCGTCGTCCTCGTCGTCCTCGTTCTCGTCGTCCTCATCCTCGTCGTCCTCGTCGTCCTCGTCCTCGTCGTCCTCGTCCTCGTCCTCGTCGTCCTCGTCCTCGTCCTCGTCGTCCTCAACCTCGTCCTCGTCGTCCTCGTCCTCGTCCTCGTCGTCCTCGTCCTCGTCCTCGTCGTCCTCGTCCTCGTCCTCGTCGTCCTCGTCATCGTCCTCGTCGTCCTCGTCCTCGTCGTCCTCGTTCTCGTCCTCGTCGTCCTCGTTCTCGTCCTCGTCGTCCTCGTCCTCGTCCTCGTCGTCCTCGTCCTCGTCCTCGTCGTCCTCGTCCTCGTCCTCGTCGTCCTCGTCCTCGTCCTCGTCGTCCTCGTCCTCGTCCTCGTCGTCTTCGTCCTCGTCCTCGTCGTCCTCGTCCTCGTCGTCCTCGTCCTCGTCCTCGTCGTCCTCGTCCTCGTCGTCCTTGTCCCCGTCCTCGTCGTCCTCGTCCCCGTCCTCGTCGTCCTCGTCCCCGTCCTCGTCGTCCTCATCCTCGTCCTCGTCGTCCTCGTCCTCGTCGTCCTCGTCCTCGTCCTCGTCGTCCTCGTCCTCGTCGTCCTCGTCCTCGTCCTCGTCGTCCTCGTCCTCGTCGTCCTCGTCCTCGTCCTCGTCGTCCTCGTCCTCGCCCTCGTCGTCCTCGTCCTCGTCATCGTCGTCCTCGTCGTCCTCGTCCTCGTCCTCGTCGTCCTCGTCCTCGTCCTCGTCGTCCTCGTCCTCGTCGTCCTCGTCCTCGTCCTCGTCGTCCTCGTCCTCGTCCTCGTCCTCGTCGTCCTCGTCCTCGTCCTCGTCGTCCTCGTCCTCGTCCTCGTCGTCCTCGTCGTCCTCGTCCTCGTCCTCGTCGTCCTCGTCCTCGTCCTCGTCGTCCTCGTCTTCGTCCTCGTCGTCCTCGTCCTCGTCGTCCTTGTCCTCGTCCTCGCCGTCCTCGTCCTCGTCCTTGTCGTCCTCGTCCTCGTCCTCGTCGTCCTCGTCCTCGTCCTCGTCCTTGTCGTCCTCGTCCTCGTCCTCGTCGTCCTCGTCCTCGTCCTCGTCCTCGTCGTCCTCGTCCTCGTCCTCGTCGTCCTCGTCCTCGTCCACGTCGTCCTTGTCCTCGTCCTCGTCGTCCTCGTCCTCGTCGTCCTCGTCGTCCTCGTCCTCGTCCTCGTCGTCCTCGTCCTCGTCCTCGTCGTCCTCGTCCTCATCCTCGTCGTCCTCGTCCTCGTCGTCCTTGTCCTCGTCCTCGTCGTCCTCGTCCTTGTCGTCCTCGTCCTCGTCCTCGTCGTCCTCGTCCTCGTCCTCGTCGTCCTCGTCCTCGTCCCCGTCGTCCTCGTCCTCGTCCCCGTCGTCCTCGTCCTCGTCCTCGTCGTCCTCGTCCTCGTCCTCGTCGTCCTCGTCCTCGTCCTCGTCGTCCTCGTCCTCGTCGTCCTCGTCCTCGTCCTCGCCGTCCTCGTCCTCGTCCTCGTCGTCCTCGTCCTCGTCGTCCTCGTCCTCGTCGTCCTCGTCCTTGTCCTCGTCGTCCTCGTCCTCGTCCTCGTCGTCCTCGTTCTCGTCCTCGTCGTCCTCGTCCTCGTCCTCGTCGTTCTCGTCCTCGTCCTCGTCGTCCTTGTCCTCGTCGTCCTCGTCGTCCTCGTCCTCGTCCTCGTCGTCCTCGTCCTCGTCCTCGTCGTCCTCGTCCTCGTCCTCGTCGTCCTTGTCCCCGTCCTCGTCGTCCTCGTCCCCGTCCTCGTCGTCCTCGTCCCCGTCCTCGTCGTCCTCATCCTCGTCCTCGTCGTCCTCGTCCTCGTCCTCGTCGTCCTCGTCCTCGTCCTCGTCCTCGTCCTCGTCGTCCTCGTCCTCGTCGTCCTCGTCCTCGCCCTCGTCGTCCTCGTCCTCGTCCTCGTCGTCCTCGTCCTCGTCGTCCTCGTCGTCCTCGTCCTCGTCCTCGTCGTCCTCGTCCTCGTCCTCGTCGTCCTCGTCCTCGTCCTCGTCGTCCTCGTCCTCGTCCTCGTCGTCCTCGTCCTCGTCGTCCTCGTCCTCGTCCTCGTCGTCCTCGTCCTCGTCCTCGTCGTCCTCGTCCTCGTCCTCGTCGTCCTCGTCCTCGTCGTCCTCGTCGTCCTCGTCCTCGTCGTCCTCGTTCTCGTCCTCGTCGTCCTCGTCCTCGTCCTTGTCGTCCTCGTCCTCGTCCTCGTCGTCCTCGTCCTCGTCCTCGTCGTCCTCGTCCTCGTCCTCGTCCTCGTCCTCGTCGTCCTCGTCCTCGTCCTCGTCGTCCTCGTCCTCGTCCTCGCCGTCCTCGTCCTCGTCCTCGTCGTCCTCGTCCTCGTCCTCGTCGTCCTCGTCCTCGTCGTCCTCGTCCTCGTCCTCGTCGTCCTCGTCCTTGTCCTCGTCGTCCTCGTCCTCGTCCTCGTCGTCCTCGTCCTCGTCCTCGTCGTTCTCGTCCTCGTCCTCGTCGTCCTCGTCGTCCTCGTCCTCGTCGTCCTCGTCGTCCTCGTTCTCGTCGTCCACGTCGTCCTTGTCCTCGTCGTCCTCGTCCTCTTCGTCCTCGTCGTCCTCGTCCTCGTCGTCCTCGTCCTCGTCGTCCTCGTCCTTGTCCTCGTCCTCGTCGTCCTCGTCGTCCTCGTCCTCGTCCTCGTCGTTCTCGTACTCGTCCTCGTCGTCCTCGTCGTCCTCGTCCTCGTCCTTGTCGTCCTCGTCCTCGTCGTCCTCGTCCTCGTCCTCGTCGTCCCCGTCCTCGTCCTCGTCGTCCTCGTCCTCGTCTTCGTCGTCCTCGTCCTCGTCCTCGTCGTCCTCGTCCTCGTCCTCGTCGTCCTCGTCCTCGTCCTCGTCGTCCTCGTCCTCGTCGTCCTCGTCCTCGTCCTCGTCGTCCTCGTCCTCGTCCTCGTCGTCCTCGTCCTCGTCCTCGTCGTCCTCGTCCTCGTCCTCGTCCTCGTCGTCCTCGTCCTCGTCCTCGTCGTCCTCGTCCTCGTCCTCGTCCTCGTCCTCGTCGTCCTCGTCCTCGTCCTCGTCGTCCTCGTCCTCGTCCTCGTCGTCCTCGTCCTCGTCGTCCTCGTCCTCGTCGTCCTCGTCCTCGTCCTCGTTGTCCTCGTCCTCGTCCTCGTCGTCCTCGTCCTCGTCGTCCTCGTCCTCCACGTCCTCGTCGTCCTCGTCCTCGTCGTCCTCGTCGTCCTCGGCCTCGTCGTCCTCGTCGTCCTCGTCCTCGTCGTCCTCGTCGTCCTCGGCCTCGTCGTCCTCGTCGTCCTCGTCCTCGTCGTCCTCGTCGTCCTCGTCCTCGTCGTCCTCGTCGTCCTCGTCCTCGTCGTCCTCGTCGTCCTCGTCCTCGTCGTCCTCGTCGTCCTCGTCCTCGTCGTCCTCGTCGTCCTCGTCCTCGTCGTCCTCGTCGTCCTCGTCCTCGTCGTCCTCGTCGTCCTCGTCCTCGTCGTCCTCGTCGTCCTCGTCCTCGTCGTCCTCGTCGTCCTCGTCCTCGTCGTCCTTGTCGTCCTCGTCCTCGTCGTCCCCGTCGTCCTCGTCCTCGTCGTCCTCGTCGTCCTCGTTGTCCTCGTCGTCCTCGTCCTCGTCGTCCTCGTCGTCCTCGTCCTCGTCGTCCTCGTCGTCCTCGTCCTTGTCGTCCTCGTCGTCCTCGTCCTCGTCGTCCTCGTCGTCCTCGTCCTCGTCGTCCTCGTCGTCCTCGTCCTCGTCGTCCTCGTCGTCCTCGTCCTCGTCGTCCTCATCGTCCTCGTCGTCCTCGTCCTCGTCGTCCTCGTCCTCGTCGTCCTCGTCGTCCTCGTCCTCGTCGTCCTCGTCGTCCTCGTCCTCGTCGTCCTCGTCGTCCTCGTCCTCGTCGTCCTCGTCGTACTCGTCCTCGTCGTCCTCGTCGTCCTCGTCCTCGTCGTCCTCGTCGTCCTCGTCCTCGTCGTCCTCGACGTCCTCGTCCTCGTCGTCCTCGTCGTCCTCGTCCTCGTCGTCCTCGTCGTCCTCGTCCTCGTCGTCCTCGTCGTCCTCGTCCTCGTCGTCCTCGTCGTCCTCGTCCTCGTCGTCCTCGTCGTCCTCGTCCTCGTCGTCCTCGTCGTCCTCGTCCTCGTCGTCCTCGTCCTCGTCCTCGTCGTCCTCGTCTTTGTCGTCCTCGTCGTCCTCGTCTTTGTCGTCCTCGTCGTCCTCGTCCTTGTCCTCGTCGTCCTCGTCCTCGTCGTCCTCGTCGTCCTCGTCCTCGTCGTCCCCGTCGTCCTCGTCCTCGTCGTCCTCGTCGTCCTCGTCCTCGTCGTCCTCGTCGTCCTCGTCCTCGTCGTCCTCGTCGTTCTCGTCCTCGTCGTCCTCGTCGTCCTCGTCCTCGTCGTCCTCGTCGTCCTCGTCCTCGTCGTCCTCGTCGTCCTCGTCCTCGTCGTCCTCGTCGTCCTCGTCCTCGTCGTCCTCGTCGTCCTCGTCCTCGTCCTCGTCGTCCTCGTCGTCCTCGTCCTCGTCCTCGTCGTCCTCGTCGTCCTCGTCCTCGTCGTTCTCGTCGTCCTCGTCGTCCTCGTCGTCCTCGTCGTCCTCGTCGTCCTCGTCCTCGTCCACGTCGTCCTCGTCGTCCTCGTCCTCGTCCTCGTCGTCCTCGTCGTCCTCGTCCTCGTCGTCCTCGTCCTCGTCGTCCTCGTCGTCCTCGTCCTCGTCGTCCTCGTCGTCCTCGTCCTGGTCCTCATCGTCCTCGTCGTCCTCGTCCTCGACGTCCTCGTCGTCCTCGTCCTCGTCCTCGTCGTCCTCGTCGTCCTCGTCGTCCTCGTCCTCGTCCTCGTCGTCCTCGTCGTCCTCGTCCTCGTCCTCGTCGTCCTCGTCGTCGTCGTCCCCGTCCTCGTCGTCCTCGTCGTCCTCGTCCTCGTCCTCGTCGTCCTCGTCGTCCTCGTCCTCGTCCTCGTCGTCCTCGTCCTCGTCCTCGTCGTCCTCGTCGTCCTCGTCCTCGTCCTCGTCGTCCTCGTCCTCGTCGTCCTCGCCCTCGTCCTCGTCGTCCTTGTCGTCCTTGTCCTCGTCGTCCTCGTCGTCCTCGTCGTCCTCGTCCTCGTCGTCCTCGTCCTCGTCGTCCTCGTCCTCGTCGTCCTCGTCCTCGTCCTCGTCGTCCTCGTCGTCCTCGTCCTCGTCCTCGTCGTCCTCCTCCTCGTCCTCGTCGTCCTCGTCCTCGTCCTTGTCGTCCTCGTCCTCGTCCTCGTCGTCCTCGTCCTCGTCCTCGTCCTCGTCGTCCTCGTCCTCGTCCTCGTCGTCCTCGTCCTCGTCGTCCTCGTCCTCGTCCTCGTCGTCCTCGTCCTCGTCCTCGTCCTCGTCGTCCTCGTCCTCGTCCTCGTCGTCCTCGTCCTTGTCCTCGTCGTCCTCGTCCTCGTCCTCGTCGTCCGCGTCCTCGTCCTCGTCGTCCTCGTCCTCGTCCTCGTCGTCCTCGTCGTTCTCGTCGTCCTCGTCGTCCTCGTCGTCCTCGTCGTCCTCGTCGTCCTCGTCGTCCTCGTCGTCCTCGTCGTCCTCGTCCTCGTCGTCCTCGTCGTCCTCGTCCTCGTCGTCCTCGTTGTCCTCGTCCTCGTCCTCGTCGTCCTCGTCGTCCTCGTCCTTGTCCTCGTCGTCCTCGTCCTCGTCGTCCTCGTCGTCTTCGTCCTCGTCCTCGGCGTCCTTGTCGTCCTCGTCCTCGTCTTCGTCGTCCTCGTCGTCCTCGTCCTCGTCCTCGTCGTCCTTGTCGTCCTCGTCCTCGTCCTCGTCGTCCTCGTCGCCCTCGTCCTCGTCCTCGTCGTCCTCGTCCTCGTCGTCCTCGTCCTCGTCGTCCTCGTCGTCCTCGTCCTCGTCCTCGTCGTCCTCGTCGTCCTCGTCCTCGTCCTCGTCGTCCTCGTCGTCCTCGTCCTCGTCGTCCTCGTCTTCGTCCTCGTCGTCCTCGTCGTCCTCGTCCTCGTCGTCCTCGTCTTCGTCCTCGTCGTCCTTGTCGTCCTTGTCCTCGTCGTCCTCGTCGTCCTCGTCATCCTCGTCCTCGTCCTCGTCGTCCTCGTGCTCGTCCTCGTCGTCCTCGTCGTCCTCGTCCTCGTCGTCCTCGTCCTCGTCCTCGTCGTCCTCGTCCTCGTCTGCATCGTCCTCGTCCTTGTCCTCGTCGTCCTCGTCCTCGTCCTCGTCGTCCTCGTCCTCGTCCTCGTCGTCCTCGTCCTCGTCCTCGTCGTCCTCGTCGTCCTCGTCCTCGTCCTCGTCGTCCTCGTCCTCGTCCTCGTCGTCCTCGTCCTCGTCCTCGTCGTCCTCGTCCTCGTCCTCGTCGTCCTCGTCCTCGTCGTCCTCGTCCTCGTCCTCGTCGTCCTCGTCCTCGTCCTCGTCGTCCTCGTCCTCGTCCTCGTCGTCCTCGTCCTTGTCCTCGTCGTCCTCGTCCTCGTCCTCGTCGTCCTCGTCCTCGTCCTCGTCGTCCTCATCCTCGTCCTCATCGTCCTCGTCCTCGTCCTCGTCGTCCTCGTCCTCGTCGTCCTCGTCCTCGTCCTCGTCCTCGTCGTCCTCGTCCTTGTCGTCCTCGTCCTCGTCCTCGTCGTCCTCGTCCTCGTCCTCGTCGTCCTCGTCCTCGTCCTCGTCGTCCTCGTCGTCGTCCTCGTCGTCCTCGTCCTCGTCCTCGTCGTCCTTGTCCTCGTTCTCGTCGTCCTCGTCCTTGTCGTCCTCGTCCTCGTCCTCGTCGTCCTCGTCCTCGTCCCCGTCGTCCTCGTCCTCGTCCCCGTCGTCCTCGTCCTCGTCCTCGTCGTCCTCGTCTCCGTCCTTGTCGTCCTCGTCCTCGTCGTCCTCGTCCTCGTCCTCGTCGTCCTCGTCCTCGTCGTCCTCGTCCTTGTCCTCGTCGTCCTCGTCCTCGTCCTCGTCGTCCTCGTCCTCGTCCTCGTCGTCCTCGTCCTCGTCCTCGTCGTCCTCGTCCTCGTCCTAGTCCTTGTCGTCCTCGTCCTCGTCGTCCTCGTCCTCGTCCTCGTCGTCCTCGTCCTCGTCCTCGTCGTCCTCGTCCTCGTCGTCCTCGCCGTCCTCGTCGTCCTCGTCGTCCTCGTCCTCGTCGTCCTCGTCGTCCTCGTCCTCGTGGTCCTCGTCGTCCTCGTCCTCGTCGTCCTTGTCGTCCTCGTTCTCGTCGTCCTCGTCCTCGTCGTCCTCGTCGTCCTCGTCCTCGTCGTCCTTGTCCTCGTCCTCGTCGTCCTCGTCCTCGTCCTCGTCGTCCTCAACCTCGTCCTCGTCGTCCTCGTCCTCGTCCTCGTCGTCCTCGTCCTCGTCGTCCTCGTCCTCGTCCTCGTCGTCCTCGTCCTCGTCCTCGTCGTCCTCGTTCTCGTCCTCGTCGTCCTCGTGCTCGTCCTCGTCGTCCTCGTCCTTGTCCTCGTCGTCCTCGTCCTCGTCCTCGTCGTCCTCGTCCTCGTCCTCGTCGTCCTCGTCCTCGTCGTCCTCGTCCTCGTCCTCGTCGTCTTCGTCCTCGTCCTCGTCGTCCTCGTCCTTGTCCTCGTCGTCCTCGTCCTCGTCGTCCTCGTCCTCGTCCTCGTCGTCCTCGTCCTCGTCGTCCTCGTCCTCGTCGTCCTCGTCCTCGTCGTCCTCGTCCTCGTCGTCCTCGTCCTCGTCCTCGTCGTCCTCGTCCTCGTCCTCGTCGTCCTCGTCCTCGTCCTCGTCGTCCTCGTCCTCGTCCTCGTCCTCGTCCTCGTCGTCCTCGTCCCCGTCCTCGTCGTCCCCGTCCCCGTCCTCGTCGTCCTCGTCCCCGTCCTCGTCGTCCTCATCCTCGTCCTCGTCGTCCTCGTCCTCGTCCTCGTCGTCCTCGTCCTCGTCGTCCTCGTCCTCGTCCTCGTCGTCCTCGTCCTCGCCCTCGTCGTCCTCGTCCTCGTCATCGTCGTCCTCGTCGTCCTCGTCTTCGTCCTCGTCGTCCTCGTCTTCGTCCTCGTCGTCCTCGTCCTCGTCCTCGTCGTCCTCGTCCTCGTTCTCGTCGTCCTCGTCCTCGTCGTCCTTGTCCTCGTCCTCGTCGTCCTCGTCCTCGTCCTCGTCGTCCTCGTCCTCGTCCTCGTCGTCCTCGTCCTCGTCCTCGTCGTCCTCGTCCTCGTCCTCGTCGTCCTCGTCCTCGTCCTCGTCGTCCTCGTCCTCGTCCTCGTCGTCCTCGTCCTCGTCGTCCTCGTCCTCGTCGTCCTCGTCCTCGTCCTCGTCGTCCTCGTCCTCGTCCTCATCATCCTCGTCCTCGTCCTCGTCGTCCTCGTCCTCGTCCTCGTCGTCCTCGTCCTCGTCCTCGTCGTCCTCTCCTTCGTCCTCGTCGTCCTCGTCCTCGTCCTCGTCGTCCTTGTCCTCGTCCTCGTCGTCCTCGTCCTCGTCCTCGTCGTCCTCGTCCTCGTCCTCGTCGTCCTCGTCCTCGTCGTCCTCGTCCTCGTCCTCGTCGTCCTCGTCCTCGTCCTCGTCCTCGTCGTCCTCGTCCTCGTCCTCGTCGTCCTCGTCCTTGTCCTCGTCGTCCTCGTCCTCGTCCTCGTCGTCCGCGTCCTCGTCCTCGTCGTCCTCGTCCTCGTCCTCGTCGTCCTCGTCGTTCTCGTCGTCCTCGTCGTCCTCGTCGTCCTCGTCGTCCTCGTCGTCCTCGTCGTCCTCGTCGTCCTCGTCGTCCTCGTCCTCGTCGTCCTCGTCGTCCTCGTCCTCGTCGTCCTCGTTGTCCTCGTCCTCGTCCTCGTCGTCCTCGTCGTCCTCGTCCTTGTCCTCGTCGTCCTCGTCCTCGTCGTCCTCGTCGTCTTCGTCCTCGTCCTCGGCGTCCTTGTCGTCCTCGTCCTCGTCTTCGTCGTCCTCGTCGTCCTCGTCCTCGTCCTCGTCGTCCTCGTCGTCCTCGTCCTCGTCCTCGTCGTCCTCGTCGCCCTCGTCCTCGTCCTCGTCGTCCTCGTCGTCCTCGTCCTCGTCCTCGTCGTCCTCGTCGTCCTCGTCCTCGTCCTCGTCGTCCTCGTCCTCGTCCTCGTCGTCCTCGTCCTCGTCGTCCTCGTCGTCCTCGTCCTCGTCCTCGTCGTCCTCGTCGTCCTCGTCCTCGTCCTCGTCGTCCTCGTCGTCCTCGTCCTCGTCGTCCTCGTCTTCGTCCTCGTCGTCCTCGTCGTCCTCGTCCTCGTCTTCGTCCTCGTCGTCCTTGTCGTCCTTGTCCTCGTCGTCCTCGTCGTCCTCGTCATCCTCGTCCTCGTCCTCGTCGTCCTCGTCCTCGTCCTCGTCGTCCTCGTCGTCCTCGTCCTCGTCCTCGTCGTCCTCGTCCTCGTCCTCGTCGTCCTCGTCCTCGTCGTCCTCGTCCTCGTCCTCGTCGTCCTCGTCCTCGTCTGCATCGTCCTCGTCCTTGTCCTCGTCGTCCTCGTCCTCGTCCTCGTCGTCCTCGTCCTCGTCCTCGTCGTCCTCGTCCTCGTCGTCCTCGTCCTCGGCGTCCTCGTCCTCGTCCTCGTCGTCCTCGTCCTCGTCCTCGTCCTCGTCGTCCTCGTCCTCGTCCTCGTCCTCGTCCTCGTCGTCCTCGTCCTCGTCCTCGTCCTCGTCGTCCTCGTCCTCGTCCTCGTCGTCCTCGTCCTCGTCCTCGTCGTCCTCGTCCTCGTCCTCGTCGTCCTCGTCGTCCTCGTCCTCGTCCTCGTCGTCCTCGTCCTCGTCCTCGTCGTCCTCGTCCTCGTCCTCGTCGTCCTCGTCCTCGTCCTCGTCGTCCTCGTCCTCGTCGTCCTCGTCCTCGTCCTCGTCGTCCTCGTCCTCGTCCTCGTCGTCCTCGTCCTCGTCCTCGTCGTCCTCGTCCTTGTCCTCGTCGTCCTCGTCCTCGTCCTCGTCGTCCTCGTCCTCGTCCTCGTCGTCCTCATCCTCGTCCTCGTCGTCCTCGTCCTCGTCCTCGTCGTCCTCGTCCTCGTCGTCCTCGTCCTCGTCCTCGTCGTCCTCGTCCTCGTCGTCCTCGTCCTCGTCCTCGTCGTCCTCGTCCTCGTCCTCGTCGTCCTCGTCCTCGTCCTCGTCGTCCTCGTCGTCGTCCTCGTCGTCCTCGTCCTCGTCCTCGTCGTCCTTGTCCTCGTTCTCGTCGTCCTCGTCCTCGTCGTCCTCGTCCTCGTCCTCGTCGTCCTCGTCCTCGTCCCCGTCGTCCTCGTCCTCGTCCCCGTCGTCCTCGTCCTCGTCCTCGTCGTCCTCGTCTCCGTCCTTGTCGTCCTCGTCCTCGTCGTCCTCGTCCTCGTCCTCGTCGTCCTCGTCCTCGTCGTCCTCGTCCTTGTCCTCGTCGTCCTCGTCCTCGTCCTCGTCGTCCTCGTCCTCGTCCTCGTCGTCCTCGTCCTCGTCGTCCTCGTCCTCGTCCTAGTCCTTGTCGTCCTCGTCCTCGTCGTCCTCGTCCTCGTCCTCGTCGTCCTCGTCCTCGTCCTCGTCGTCCTCGTCCTCGTCGTCCTCGCCGTCCTCGTCGTCCTCGTCGTCCTCGTCCTCGTCGTCCTCGTCGTCCTCGTCCTCGTGGTCCTCGTCGTCCTCGTCCTCGTCGTCCTTGTCGTCCTCGTTCTCGTCGTCCTCGTCCTCGTCGTCCTCGTCGTCCTCGTCCCCGTCGTCCTTGTCCTCGTCCTCGTCGTCCTCGTCCTCGTCCTCGTCGTCCTCAACCTCGTCCTCGTCGTCCTCGTCCTCGTCCTCGTCGTCCTCGTCCTCGTCGTCCTCGTCCTCGTCCTCGTCGTCCTCGTCCTCGTCGTCCTCGTTCTCGTCCTCGTCGTCCTCGTGCTCGTCCTCGTCGTCCTCGTCCTTGTCCTCGTCGTCCTCGTCCTCGTCCTCGTCGTCCTCGTCCTCGTCCTCGTCGTCCTCGTCCTCGTCGTCCTCGTCCTCGTCCTCGTCGTCTTCGTCCTCGTCCTCGTCGTCCTCGTCCTCGTCCTCGTCGTCCTCGTCCTCGTCCTCGTCGTCCTCGTCCTCGTCCTCGTCGTCCTCGTCCTCGTCGTCCTCGTCCTCGTCGTCCTCGTCCTCGTCGTCCTCGTCCTCGTCCTCGTCGTCCTCGTCCTCGTCCTCGTCGTCCTCGTCCTCGTCGTCCTCGTCCTCGTCCTCGTCCTCGTCCTCGTCGTCCTCGTCCCCGTCCTCGTCGTCCTCGTCCCCGTCCTCGTCGTCCTCGTCCCCGTCCTCGTCGTCCTCATCCTCGTCCTCGTCGTCCTCGTCCTCGTCCTCGTCGTCCTCGTCCTCGTCGTCCTCGTCCTCGTCCTCGTCGTCCTCGTCCTCGCCCTCGTCGTCCTCGTCCTCGTCATCGTCGTCCTCGTCGTCCTCGTCCTCGTCCTCGTCGTCCTCGTCTTCGTCCTCGTCGTCCTCGTCCTCGTCCTCGTCGTCCTCGTCCTCGTTCTCGTCGTCCTCGTCCTCGTCGTCCTTGTCCTCGTCCTCGTCGTCCTCGTCCTCGTCCTCGTCGTCCTCGTCCTCGTCCTCGTCGTCCTCGTCCTCGTCCTCGTCGTCCTCGTCCTCGTCCTCGTCGTCCTCGTCCTCGTCCTCGTCGTCCTCGTCCTCGTCGTCCTCGTCCTCGTCGTCCTCGTCCTTGTCGTCCTCGTACTCGTCCTCGTCGTCCTCGTCCTCATCATCCTCGTCCTCGTCCTCGTCGTCCTCGTCCTCGTCCTCGTCGTCCTCGTCCTCGTCCTCGTCGTCCTCTCCTTCGTCCTCGTCGTCCTCGTCCTCGTCCTCGTCGTCCTTGTCCTCGTCCTCGTCGTCCTCGTCCTCGTCCTCGTCCTCGTCATCCTCGTCCTCGTCCTCGTCGTCCTCGTCCTCGTCCTCGTCGTCCTCGTCCTCGTCCTCGTCGTCCTCGTCCTTGTCCTCGTCGTCCTCGTCCTTGTCGTCCTTGTCCTCGTCCTCGTCGTCCTCGTCCTCGTCCTCGTCATCCTCGTCCTCGTCCTCGTCGTCCTCGTCCTCGTCCTCGTCGTCCTTGTCCTCGTCCTCGTCGTCCTCGTCCTCGTCGTCCTCGTCGTCCTCGTCCACGTCCTCGTCGTCCTCGTCCTCGTCCTCGTCGTCCTCGTCCTCGTCCTCGTCGTCCTCGTCCTCGTCCTCGTCGTCCTCGTCCTCGTCCTCGTCGTCCTCGTCCTCGTCGTCCTCGTCCTCGTCGTCCTCGTCCTCGTCCTCGTCGTCCTCGTCCTCGTCGTCCTTGTCCCCGTCCTCGTCGTCCTCGTCCCCGTCCTCGTCGTCCTCGTTGCCGTCCTCGTCGTCCTCATCCTCGTCCTCGTCGTCCCCGTCCTCGTCCTCGTCGTCCTCGTCCTCGTCCTCGTCGTCCTCGTCCTCGTTCTCGTCGTCCTCGTCCTCGTCGTCCTCGTCCTCGTCCTCGTCGTCCTCGTCCTCGTCCTCGTCGTCCTCGTCCTCGTCCTCGTCGTCCTCGTCCTCGTCGTCCTCGTCCTCGTCGTCCTCGTCCTCGTCGTCCTCGTTCTCGTCCTCGTCGTCCTCGTCCTCGTCCTTGTCGTCCTCGTCCTCGTCCTCGTCGTCCTCGTCCTCGTCCTCGTCGTCCTCGTCCTCGTCCTCGTCCTCGTCCTCGTCGTCCTCGTCCTCGTCCTCGTCGTCCTCGTCCTCGTCCTCGCCGTCCTCGTCCTCGTCCTCGTCGTCCTCGTCCTCGTCCTCGTCGTCCTCGTCCTCGTCCTCGTCGTCCTCGTCCTCGTCCTCGTCGTCCTCGTCCTTGTCCTCGTCGTCCTCGTCCTCGTCCTCGTCGTCCTCGTCCTCGTCCTCGTCGTTCTCGTCCTCGTCCTCGTCGTCCTCGTCCTCGTCGTCCTCGTCCTCGTCGTCCTCGTCGTCCTCGTCCTCGTCGTCCACGTCGTCCTTGTCCTCGTCGTCCTCGTTCTCTTCGTCCTCGTCGTCCTCGTCCTCGTCGTCCTCGTCCTCGTCGTCCTCGTCCTCGTCCTCGTCCTCGTCGTCCTCGTCGTCCTCGTCCTCGTCCTCGTCCTCGTCGTCCTCGTCCTCGTCCTCGTCCTCGTTGTCCTCGTCCTCGTCCTCGTCGTCCTCGTCCTCGTCCTCGTCCTCGTCCTCGTCGTCCTCGTCCTCGTCCTCGTCGTCCTCGTCCTCGTCCTCGTCGTCCTCGTCGTCCTCGTCCTCGTCCTCGTTGTCCTCGTCCTCGTCCTCGTCGTCCTCGTCCTCGTCGTCCTCGTCCTCCACGTCCTCGTCGTCCTCGTCCTCGTCGTCCTCGTCGTCCTCGGCCTCGTCGTCCTCGTCGTCCTCGTCCTCGTCGTCCTCGTCGTCCTCGGCCTCGTCGTCCTCGTCGTCCTCGTCCTCGTCGTCCTCGTCGTCCTCGTCCTCGTCGTCCTCGTCGTCCTCGTCCTCGTCGTCCTCGTCGTCCTCGTCCTCGTCGTCCTCGTCGTCCTCGTCCTCGTCGTCCTCGTCGTCCTCGTCCTCGTCGTCCTCGTCGTCCTCGTCCTCGTCGTCCTCGTCGTCCTCGTCCTTGTCGTCCTCGTCGTCCTCGTCCTCGTCGTCCTCGTCGTCCTCGTCCTCGTCGTCCTTGTCGTCCTCGTCCTCGTCGTCCCCGTCGTCCTCGTCCTCGTCGTCCTCGTCGTCCTCGTTGTCCTCGTCGTCCTCGTCCTCGTCGTCCTCGTCGTCCTCGTCCTCGTCGTCCTCGTCGTCCTCGTCCTTGTCGTCCTCGTCGTCCTCGTCCTCGTCGTCCTCGTCGTCCTCGTCCTCGTCGTCCTCGTCGTCCTCGTCCTCGTCGTCCTCGTCGTCCTCGTCCTCGTCGTCCTCATCGTCCTCGTCGTCCTCGTCCTCGTCGTCCTCGTCCTCGTCGTCCTCGTCGTCCTCGTCCTCGTCGTCCTCGTCGTCCTCGTCCTCGTCGTCCTCGTCGTCCTCGTCCTTGTCGTCCTCGTCGTAATCGTCCTCGTCGTCCTCGTCGTCCTCGTCCTCGTCGTCCTCGTCGTCCTCGTCCTCGTCGTCCTCGTCGTCCTCGTCCTCGTCGTCCTCGTCGTCCTCGTCCTCGTCGTCCTCGTCGTCCTCGTCCTCGTCGTCCTCGTCGTCCTCGTCCTCGTCGTCCTCGTCGTCCTCGTCCTCGTCGTCCTCGTCGTCCTCGTCCTCGTCGTCCTCGTCGTCCTCGTCCTGGTCCTCATCGTCCTCGTCGTCCTCGTCCTCGTCGTCCTCGTCGTCCTCGTCCTCGTCCTCGTCGTCCTCGTCGTCCTCGTCGTCCTCGTCCTCGTCCTCGTCGTCCTCGTCGTCCTCGTCCTCGTCCTCGTCGTCCTCGTCGTCGTCGTCCCCGTCCTCGTCGTCCTTGTCGTCCTCGTCCTCGTCCTCGTCGTCCTCGTCGTCCTCGTCCTCGTCCTCGTCGTCCTCGTCGTCCTCGTCCTCGTCCTCGTCGTCCTCGTCGTCCTCGTCCTCGTCCTCGTCGTCCTCGTCCTCGTCGTCCTCGCTCTCGTCCTCGTCGTCCTTGTCGTCCTTGTCCTCGTCGTCCTCGTCGTCCTCGTCGTCCTCGTCCTCGTCGTCCTCGTCCTCGTCGTCCTCGTCCTCGTCGTCCTCGTCCTCGTCCTCGTCGTCCTCGTCGTCCTCGTCCTCGTCCTCGTCGTCCTCCTCCTCGTCCTCGTCGTCCTCGTCCTCGTCCTTGTCGTCCTCGTCCTCGTCCTCGTCATCCTCGTCCTCGTCCTCGTCCTCGTCGTCCTCGTCCTCGTCCTCGTCGTCCTCGTCCTCGTCGTCCTCGTCCTCGTCCTCGTCGTCCTCGTCCTCGTCCTCGTCCTCGTCGTCCTCGTCCTCGTCCTCGTCGTCCTCGTCCTTGTCCTCGTCGTCCTCGTCCTCGTCCTCGTCGTCCGCGTCCTCGTCCTCGTCGTCCTCGTCCTCGTCCTCGTCGTCCTCGTCGTCCTCGTCGTCCTCGTCGTCCTCGTCGTCCTCGTCGTCCTCGTCGTCCTCGTCGTCCTCGTCGTCCTCGTCGTCCTCGTCGTCCTCGTCCTCGTCCTCGTCGTCCTCGTCGTCCTCGTCCTCGTCCTCGTCGTCCTCGTTGTCCTCGTCCTCGTCCTCGTCGTCCTCGTCGTCCTCGTCCTTGTCCTCGTCGTCCTCGTCCTCGTCGTCCTCGTCGTCTTCGTCCTCGTCCTCGGCGTCCTTGTCGTCCTCGTCCTCGTCTTCGTCGTCCTCGTCGTCCTCGTCCTCGTCCTCGTCGTCCTCGTCGTCCTCGTCCTCGTCCTCGTCGTCCTCGTCGCCCTCGTCCTCGTCCTCGTCGTCCTCGTCGTCCTCGTCCTCGTCCTCGTCGTCCTCGTCGTCCTCGTCCTCGTCGTCCTCGTCCTCGTCCTCGTCGTCCTCGTCCTCGTCCTCGTCGTCCTCGTCCTCGTCGTCCTCGTCGTCCTCGTCCTCGTCCTCGTCGTCCTCGTCGTCCTCGTCCTCGTCCTCGTCGTCCTCGTCGTCCTCGTCCTCGTCGTCCTCGTCTTCGTCCTCGTCGTCCTCGTCGTCCTCGTCCTCGTCGTCCTCGTCTTCGTCCTCGTCGTCCTTGTCGTCCTTGTCCTCGTCGTCCTCGTCGTCCTCGTCATCCTCGTCCTCGTCCTCGTCGTCCTCGTCCTCGTCCTCGTCGTCCTCGTCGTCCTCGTCCTCGTCCTCGTCGTCCTCGTCCTCGTCCTCGTCGTCCTCGTCCTCGTCCTCGTCGTCCTCGTCCTCGTCCTCGTCGTCCTCGTCCTCGTCTGCATCGTCCTCGTCCTTGTCCTCGTCGTCCTCGTCCTCGTCCTCGTCGTCCTCGTCCTCGTCCTCGTCGTCCTCGTCCTCGTCGTCCTCTTCCTCGGCGTCCTCGTCCTCGTCCTCGTCGTCCTCGTCCTCGTCCTCGTCCTCGTCGTCCTCGTCCTCGTCCTCGTCCTCGTCCTCGTCGTCCTCGTCCTCGTCCTCGTCCTCGTCGTCCTCGTCCTCGTCCTCGTCGTCCTCGTCCTCGTCCTCGTCGTCCTCGTCCTCGTCCTCGTCGTCCTCGTCGTCCTCGTCCTCGTCCTCGTCGTCCTCGTCCTCGTCCTCGTCGTCCTCGTCCTCGTCCTCGTCGTCCTCGTCCTCGTCCTCGTCGTCCTCGTCCTCGTCGTCCTCGTCCTCGTCCTCGTCGTCCTCGTCCTCGTCCTCGTCGTCCTCGTCCTCGTCCTCGTCGTCCTCGTCCTTGTCCTCGTCGTCCTCGTCCTCGTCCTCGTCGTCCTCGTCCTCGTCCTCGTCGTCCTCATCCTCGTCCTCGTCGTCCTCGTCCTCGTCCTCGTCGTCCTCGTCCTCGTCGTCCTCGTCCTCGTCCTCGTCGTCCTCGTCCTCGTCGTCCTCGTCCTCGTCCTCGTCGTCCTCGTCCTCGTCCTCGTCGTCCTCGTCGTCGTCCTCGTCGTCCTCGTCCTCGTCCTCGTCGTCCTTGTCCTCGTTCTCGTCGTCCTCGTCCTCGTCGTCCTCGTCCTCGTCCTCGTCGTCCTCGTCCTCGTCCCCGTCGTCCTCGTCCTCGTCCCCGTCGTCCTCGTCCTCGTCCTCGTCGTCCTCGTCTCCGTCCTTGTCGTCCTCGTCCTCGTCGTCCTCGTCCTCGTCCTCGTCGTCCTCGTCCTCGTCGTCCTCGTCCTTGTCCTCGTCGTCCTCGTCCTCGTCGTCCTCGTCCTCGTCCTCGTCGTCCTCGTCCTCGTCCTCGTCGTCCTCGTCCTCGTCCTAGTCCTTGTCGTCCTCGTCCTCGTCGTCCTCGTCCTCGTCCTCGTCGTCCTCGTCCTCGTCCTCGTCGTCCTCGTCCTCGTCGTCCTCGTCGTCCTCGTCGTCCTCGTCCTCGTCGTCCTCGTCGTCCTCGTCCTCGTGGTCCTCGTCGTCCTCGTCCTCGTCATCCTTGTCGTCCTCGTTCTCGTCGTCCTCGTCCTCGTCGTCCTCGTCGTCCTCGTCCTCGTCGTCCTTGTCCTCGTCCTCGTCGTCCTCGTCCTCGTCCTCGTCGTCCTCAACCTCGTCCTCGTCGTCCTCGTCCTCGTCCTCGTCGTCCTCGTCCTCGTCCTCGTCGTCCTCGTCCTCGTCGTCCTCGTCCTCGTCCTCGTCGTCCTCGTCCTCGTCCTCGTCGTCCTCGTTCTCGTCCTCGTCGTCCTCGTGCTCGTCCTCGTCGTCCTCGTCCTTGTCCTCGTCGTCCTCGTCCTCGTCCTCGTCGTCCTCGTCCTCGTCCTCGTCGTCCTCGTCCTCGTCGTCCTCGTCCTCGTCCTCGTCGTCTTCGTCCTCGTCCTCGTCGTCCTCGTCCTCGTCCTCGTCGTCCTCGTCCTCGTCGTCCTCGTCCTCGTCCTTGTCGTCCTCGTCCTCGTCCTCGTCGTCCTCGTCCTCGTCGTCCTCGTCCTCGTCGTCCTCGTCCTCGTCGTCCTCGTCCTCGTCCTCGTCGTCCTCGTCCTCGTCCTCGTCGTCCTCGTCCTCGTCCTCGTCGTCCTCGTTCTCGTCCTCGTCCTCGTCCTCGTCGTCCTCGTCCCCGTCCTCGTCGTCCTCGTCCCCGTCCTCGTCGTCCTCGTCCCCGTCCTCGTCGTCCTCGTCCTCGTCCTCGTCGTCCTCGTCCTCGTCCTCGTCGTCCTCGTCCTCGTCGTCCTCGTCCTCGTCCTCGTCGTCCTCGTCCTCGTCCTCGTCGTCCTCGTCCTCGCCCTCGTCGTCCTCGTCCTCGTCATCGTCGTCCTCGTCGTCCTCGTCCTCGTCGTCCTCGTCTTCGTCCTCGTCGTCCTCGTCCTCGTCCTCGTCGTCCTCGTTCTCGTCGTCCTCGTCCTCGTCGTCCTTGTCCTCGTCCTCGTCGTCCTCGTCCTCGTCCTCGTCGTCCTCGTCCTCGTCCTCGTCGTCCTCGTCCTCGTCCTCGTCGTCCTCGTCCTCGTCCTCGTCGTCCTCGTCCTCGTCCTCGTCGTCCTCGTCCTCGTCGTCCTCGTCCTCGTCGTCCTCGTCCTCGTCGTCCTCGTCCTCGTCCTCGTCGTCCTCGTCCTCGTCCTCATCATCCTCGTCCTCGTCCTCGTCGTCCTCGTCCTCGTCCTCGTCGTCCTCGTCCTCGTCCGCGTCGTCCTCTCCTTCGTCCTCGTCGTCCTCGTCCTCGTCCTCGTCGTCCTTGTCCTCGTCCTCGTCGTCCTCGTCCTCGTCCTCGTCGTCCTCGTCCTCGTCGTCCTCGTCCTCGTCCTCGTCGTCCTCGTCCTCGTCCTCGTCGTCCTCGTCCTTGTCCTCGTCGTCCTCGTCCTTGTCGTCCTTGTCCTCGTCCTCGTCGTCCTCGTCCTCGTCCTCGTCATCCTCGTCCTCGTCCTCGTCGTCCTCGTCCTCGTCCTCGTCGTCCTTGTCCTCGTCCTCGTCGTCCTCGTCCTCGTCGTCCTCGTCGTCCTCGTCCTCGTCCTCGTCGTCCTCGTCCTCGTCCTCGTCGTCCTCGTCCTCGTCCTCGTCGTCCTCGTCCTCGTCCTCGTCGTCCTCGTCCTCGTCCTCGTCGTCCTCGTCCTCGTCGTCCTCGTCCTCGTCGTCCTCGTCCTCGTCCTCGTCGTCCTCGTCCTCGTCCTCGTCGTCCTTGTCCCCGTCCTCGTCGTCCTCGTCCCCGTCCTCGTCGTCCTCGTTGCCGTCCTCGTCGTCCTCATCCTCGTCCTCGTCGTCCTCGTCCTCGTCCTCGTCGTCCTCGTCCTCGTCCTCGTCCTCGTCCTCGTCGTCCTCGTCCTCGTTCTCGTCGTCCTCGTCCTCGTCGTCCTCGTCGTCCTCGTCCTCGTCGTCCTCGTCCTCGTCCTCATCATCCTCGTCCTCGTCCTCGTCGTCCTCGTCCTCGTCCTCGTCGTCCTCGTCCTCGTCCGCGTCGTCCTCTCCTTCGTCCTCGTCGTCCTCGTCCTCGTCCTCGTCGTCCTTGTCCTCGTCCTCGTCGTCCTCGTCCTCGTCCTCGTCGTCCTCGTCCTCGTCGTCCTCGTCCTCGTCCTCGTCGTCCTCGTCCTCGTCCTCGTCGTCCTCGTCCTTGTCCTCGTCGTCCTCGTCCTTGTCGTCCTTGTCCTCGTCCTCGTCGTCCTCGTCCTCGTCCTCGTCATCCTCGTCCTCGTCCTCGTCGTCCTCGTCCTCGTCCTCGTCGTCCTTGTCCTCGTCCTCGTCGTCCTCGTCCTCGTCGTCCTCGTCGTCCTCGTCCTCGTCCTCGTCGTCCTCGTCCTCGTCCTCGTCGTCCTCGTCCTCGTCCTCGTCGTCCTCGTCCTCGTCCTCGTCGTCCTCGTCCTCGTCCTCGTCGTCCTCGTCCTCGTCGTCCTCGTCCTCGTCGTCCTCGTCCTCGTCCTCGTCGTCCTCGTCCTCGTCCTCGTCGTCCTTGTCCCCGTCCTCGTCGTCCTCGTCCCCGTCCTCGTCGTCCTCGTTGCCGTCCTCGTCGTCCTCATCCTCGTCCTCGTCGTCCTCGTCGTCCTCGTCCTCGTCCTCGTCGTCCTCGTCCTCGCCCTCGTCGTCCTCATCTTTGTCCTCGTCGTCCTCGTCGTCCTCGTCCTCGTCCTCGTCGTCCTCGTCCTCGTCCTCGTCGTCCTCGTCCTCGTCCTCGTCGTCCTCGTCCTCGTCCTCGTCGTCCTCGTCCTCGTCCTCGTCGTCCTCGTCCTCGTCCTCGTCGTCCTCGTCCTCGTCCTCGTCGTCCTCGTCCTCGTCGTCCTCGTCCTCGTCCTCGTCGTCCTCGTCCTCGTCCTCGTCCTCGTCGTCCTCGTCCTCGTCGTCCTCGTCCTCGTCGTCCTCGTCCTCGTCGTCCTCGTCCTCGTCCTCGTCGTCCTCGTCCTCGTCCTCGTCGTCCTCGTCCTCGTCCTCGTCCTCGTCGTCCTCGTCCTCGTCCTCGTCGTCCTCGTCCTCGTCCTTGCCGTCCTCGTCCTCGTCCTCGTCGTCCTCGTCCTCGTCCTCGTCGTCCTCGTCCTCGTCCTCGTCGTCCTCGTCCTCGTCCTCGTCGTCCTCGTCCTTGTCCTCGTCGTCCTCGTCCTCGTCCTCGTCGTCCTCGTCCTCGTCCTCGTCGTTCTCGTCCTCGTCCTCGTCGTCCTCGTCCTCGTCGTCCTCGTCGTCCTCGTCCTCGTCGTCCTCGTCGTCCTCGTCCGCGTCGTCCACGTCGTCCTCGTCCTCGTCGTCCTCGTCGTCCTCGTCCTCTTCGTCCTCGTCGTCCTCGTCCTCGTCGTCCTCGTCGTCCTCGTCCTCGTCCTCGTCGTCCTCGTCCTCGTCCTCGTCGTCCTCGTCCTCGTTCTCGTCGTCCTCGTCCTCGTCCTCGTCGTCCTTGTCCTCGTCCTCGTCGTCCTCGTCGTCCTCGTCCTCGTCCTTGTCGTCCTCGTCCTCGTCGTCCTCGTCTTCGTCCTCGTCGTCCTCGTCCTCGTCCTCGTCGTCCTCGTCCTCGTCCTCGTCGTCCTCGTCCTCGTCCTCGTCGTCCTCGTCCTCGTCCTCGTCGTCCTCGTCCTCGTCCTCGTCGTCCTCGTCCTCGTCCTCGTCGTCCTCGTCCTCGTCCTCGTCGTCCTTGTCCTCGTCCTCGTCGTCCTCGTCCTCGTCGTCCTCGTCCTCGTCCTCGTCGTCCTCGTCCTCGTCCTCGTCGTCCTCGTCCTCGTCCTCGTCGTCCTCGTCCTCGTCCTCGTCCTCGTCGTCCTCGTCCTCGTCCTCGTCGTCCTCGTCCTCGTCCTCGTCGTCCTCGTCCTCGTCCTCGTCGTCCTCGTCCTCATCGTCCTCGTCCTCGTCTTCGTCGTCCTCGTCCTCGTCCTCGTCGTCCTCGTCCTCGTCGTCCTCGTCCTCCTCGTCCTCGTCGTCCTCGTCCTCGTCGTCCTCGTCGTCCTCGTCCTCGTCGTCCTCGTCGTCCTCGTCCTCGTCGTCCTCGTCGTCCTCGTCCTCGTCGTCCTCGTCGTCCTCGTCCTCGTCGTCCTCGTCGTCCTCGTCCTCGTCGTCCTCGTCGTCCTCGTCCTCGTCGCCCTCGTCGTCCTCGTCCTCGTCGTCCTCGTCCTCGTCGTCCTCGTCGTCCTCGTCCTCGTCGTCCTCGTCGTCCTCGTCGTCCTCGTCGTCCTCGTCCTCGTCGTCCTCGTCGTCCTCGTCCTCGTCGTCCTCGTCGTCCTCGTCCTCGTCGTCCTCGTCGTCCTCGTCCTCGTCGTCCTCGTCGTCCTCGTCCTCGTCGCCCTCGTCGTCCTCGTCCTCGTCGTCCTCGTCCTCGTCGTCCTCGTCGTCCTCGTCCTCGTCGTCCTCGTCGTCCTCGTCCTCGTCGTCCTCGTCGTCCTCGTCCTCGTCGTCCTCGTCGTCCTCGTCCTCGTCGTCCTCGTCGTCCTCGTCCTCGTCGTCCTCGTCGTCCTCGTCCTCGTCGTCCTCGTCGTCCTCGTCGTCCTCGTCGTCCTCGTCCTCGTCGTCCTCGTCGTCCTCGTCCTCGTCATCCTCGTCGTCCTCGTCCTCGTCGTCCTCGTCGTCCTCGTCCTCGTCGTCCTCGTCGTCCTCGTCCTCGTCGTCCTCGTCGTCCTCGTCGTCCTCGTCGTCCTCGTCGTCCTCGTCCTCGTCGTCCTCGTCCTTGTCGTCCTCGTCGTCCTCGTCCTCGTTGTCCTCGTCGTCCTCGTCCTCGTCGTCCTCGTCGTCCTCGTCCTCGTCGTCCTCGTCGTAATCGTCCTCGTCGTCCTCGTCGTCCTCGTCCTCGTCGTCCTCGTCGTCCTCGTCCTCGTCGTCCTCGTCCTCGTCGTCCTCGTCGTCCTCGTCCTCGTCGTCCTCGTCGTCCTCGTCCTCGTCGTCCTCGTCGTCCTCGTCCTCGTCGTCCTCGTCGTCCTCGTCCTCGTCGTCCTCGTCGTCCTCGTCCTCGTCGTCCTCGTCGTCCTCGTCCTCGTCGTCCTCGTCGTCCTCGTCCTCGTCGTCCTCGTCGTCCTCGTCCTCGTCGTCCTCGTCCTCGTCCTCGTCGTCCTCGTCTTTGTCGTCCTCGTCGTCCTCGTCTTTGTCGTCCTCGTCGTCCTCGTCCTCGTCCTCGTCGTCCTCGTCCTCGTCGTCCTCGTCGTCCTCGTCCTCGTCGTCTCCGTCGTCCTTGTCCTCGTCGTCCTCGTCGTCCTCGTCCTCGTCGTCCTCGTCGTCCTCGTCCTCGTCGTCCTCGTCGTTCTCGTCCTCGTCGTCCTCGTCGTTCTCGTCCTCGTCGTCCTCGTCGTCCTCGTCCTCGTCGTCCTCGTCGTCCTCGTCCTCGTCGTCCTCGTCCTCGTCGTCCTCGTTGTCCTCGTCCTCGTCGTCCTTGTCGTCCTCGTCCTCGTCGTCCTCGTCGTCCTCGTCCTCGTCGTCCTCGTCGTCCTCGTCCTCGTCGTCCTCGTCGTTCTCGTCCTCGTCGTCCTCGTCCTCGTCGTCCTCGTCGTCCTCGTCCTCGTCGTCCTCGTCGTCCTCGTCCTCGTCGTCCTCGTCGTCCTCGTCCTCGTCGTCCTCGTCGTCCTCGTCCTCGTCGTCCTCGTCGTCCTCGTCCTCGTCGTCCTCGTCGTCCTCGTCCTCGTCGTCCTCGTCGTCCTCGTCCTCGTCGTCCTCGTCGTCCTCGTCGTCCTCGTCCTCGTCGTCCTCGTCGTCCTCGTCCTCGTCGTCCTCGTCCTCGTCGTCCTCGTCCTCGTCGTCCTCGTCGTCCTCGTCGTCCTCGTCCTCGTCGTCCTCGTCGTCCTCGTCCTCGTCGTCCTCGTCGTCCTCGTCCTCGTCGTCCTCGTCGTCCTCGTCCTCGTCGTCCGCGTCGTCCTCGTTCTCGTCGTCCGCGTCGTCCTCGTCCTCGTCGTCCTCGTCGTCCTCGTCCTTGTCGTCCTCGTCGTCCTCGTCCTCGTCGTCCTCGTCCTTGTCGTCCTCGTCCTCGTCGTCCTCGTCGTCCTCGTCCTCGTCGTCCTCGTCGTCCTCGTCCTCGTCGTCCTCGTCCTCGTCGTCCTCGTCCTCGTCCTCGTCGTCCTCGTCCTCGTCCTCGTCGTCCTCGTCCTCGTCCTCGTCGTTCTCGTCCTCGTCCTCGTCGTCCTCGTCCTCGTCCTCGTCGTCCTCGTCCTCGTCGTCCTCGTCCTCGTCCTCGTCGTCCTCGTCCTCGTCGTCCTCGTCCTCGTCCTCGTCGTCCTCGTCCTCGTCCTCGTCGTCCTCGTCCTCGTCCTTGTCGTCCTCGTCCTCGTCCTCGTCGTCCTCGTCCTCGTCCTCGTCGTCCTCGTCCTCGTCGTCCTCGTCCTCGTCCTCGTCGTCCTCGTCCTCGTCCTCGTCGTCCTCGTCCTCGTCGTCCTCGTCCTCGTCGTTCTCGTCCTCGTCCTCGTCGTCCTCGTCCTCGTCCTCGTCGTCCTCGTCCTCGTCCTCGTCGTCCTCGTCCTCGTCCTCGTCCTCGTCGTCGACAAACGAAGCAACGACTGATTTGAAGATGCGTCGAATTCTGAAAATGTAAGAAGGCTATAGTCTTCTCATTATTGCGAGTCGGAAAGCCGGTTCTCTGATCGTCATTTCTCCCCTGGTGGAGTCATCGATCTAGATATAACGCCATTCGATTCTGCGCCCCAGAATACGTCAGAGAACGAAGCATCGACCGATTCGGAGATGCGTCAGATTCTGAGAATTCGAGAAACTCATAGTCTTCTCTTCTGTGCGATTTCGAAAAGTCAGTTTTCGATCGTAATTCCTCTTTTTGTGGAGGAGAGAAATTCGAATACGATATGAATTGAGATATCGAATATCTTATATTCAAAGTTATCCATCACGAGGCAATAATTTCATCATAAAATGGATCACCTTGGTCAAGGTAAACTATAATTTGCGATTGACTTTTCAATCCATCAGTTCGTCTTTTCGTCTGATAATTTTTTACGATACTGTTTATCACCGATCATTCGTTTCGTCACTCATCGGTCGTGTATATATGTCGTGTAACTCCATGCTCTGGAATAAGTTTAGTCTTTCAGAAGCATTGAGTAGGTTTGTTCCTCCATCCGGACTCAACAATGAGAATCAATCCTTTGACTGTTATACATTTATTATCCGCGCTTTTACAGAATATTCAAATACAAGATCGAACGGCCAATCATAGAGAAATGGAGTTAGCAGAATCGATTGAAGATATACTGATGAGTGCCACGAATGATTCCAATGACGTAGATATGATTATTGGAGAGACATTACATTTTTAAGAACAGTACAAAGATCACGCAGCAAAAATAGTTGAAGATACAATACAGCATCATTTTCCTGATCCTGTTGAAGCACCAACAAATTATTGTACAGAATGCTGTTCGTGGTAATCAAGAAGTTATCAACTTCGGAAAATCGTGTTTATATTATGTACATATAAAAATACTCAAAATATTCGAAATCAATTTGGT
>CAXAKQ010000049.1:0-2500 GCA_963969455.1 Arge pagana
CGAGTTCTTGCGCAGGCTGCACGCTTGAGAAAGCCGTCGCTAACGCTTTCCTCCGCTCCGGGGCCGAGGGCCCACTGCAGTTGATCGGCAGAATTGGTCGACCTCGTTGAGGCTACCAATTAGAACCCTTGTGGACATGATCTTTACGTCCGACTTCTGGAGAAGCTTTAGTGATGTTAACTGCTTCACCGATTCCTTGCACCACAAGCCTCTTGACGAGATAATCAGCGCAGAGAAGATTACCTCGTTGCAGTCATAGGCGGCTCTGATCGCGGCCTCTAGGCACTTGTATTTGGCCACTTTGTCCCGATAAGCCAGTTCTTTCGGCACACTCTCACCGACGACGGAAGCGTCAACCACGATAGCGGTGGCGCCCCGACGAACGATGAGATCGGGTTTCATGAGGCCTTGGTCCGGTATGTTGAACCGTGGCTCCCGAAGGATGGTAACAGTGCCGCGATCGAGGTGCTTGCATAGGAAGTCGATGCAGCAGTCATGGCGTCTAATTCTTGCCGCATGGGTGCGGTGACATTTCTGGATGACATGATCCAATGTCTCAACCGCATTGCAGCCAGCTCGGCAGTGCTTGTCACGGATGCGGCCCCTCGAGGTCCTAGATCTTAAAGGAATGGCGTTGATGCGCAGCTTGTTCATACGAACGAAGTCGCGACCGCTGACCAAGAGGTTGCCGTCCGTTATCCACCGGTGTTGTTGTGGGACCTGACGAGAGTCTCGTAGTGCCCTTCCGTCGTTCGAGGAGTGTAGAAGACGCGCGAAGCGTTTCTTCAATTCGTTTCTGGTCAAGATGGAGTGACCATGGTCGTTCAAGCGGTTCTTCGCCTCTGAAGCCTCCTTCGTGAGAAAGGACACCATGTCGTCAGGAGCCCCTACGTCCTTGCGGATTTCGAGACGCCTGAGACGATGGTACCTCTGGAGGGGTATCGTCCAACGAAACGACGGAATAGACAAGCCTCCGTCTTTCACATCGGCATGGAAGTACGCAGTAGGTGTGTCATGTGGAAGAGCCAGCCACTTGCGGGCGTGCGCTCGCACAGTGGTATCAAGCCGGTTGAGCAGGCTGATTGGTACCCTTCCAAGTACGAGGGCATGGTACAGTCCAGGCAAGATCATTGTTCGCAGAGCGAACAGGCGTTGTTGTGGCTTGAGCGGTGCTGCACCTAGCACCTTTAGGTCATCGAGTAGGCGCGCGGTTGGCTTGCCTGCTACCCGACCTTCAGGCGTAAAGGGTACACCGAGGTATTGCCATTCGTTCGATCTTTTGAGTGCCGGGACTGACCGGCCAAGAATAGAGAAGGTTTCTTGGGCGTCAACCACTACCTTTTTTTCCTTTGGAACAGTCTTCAACGCTATTGTGAAGCACTTAGAGGCGTTGACGTTGAGACCACAAGACTGCAGATATTCGGCAGAAATGTCGAGCAGCCGCTGAAGACCCCACTTGGTTGTTGCAAACAACACTAGATCGTCCGCGAACCCGATTGCGTTGTGAGTTCTGTCACCAATTCGAAACCCGATTTCCTGGGGAAATCGGCTAAAAAGTCTGTCAATCACCAGATTGAACAGAAAGGGTGACAGAGGGTCGCCTTGTTTGACTCCACACGTTGGATGGATCTCGTGTGAGTCCCAGCTTCCACAGCTGAGTTTGGTGGACGATCTCAAGTAGACATCAGCGATATACTCGACCATCAAGGAGGGCACTCCCGCAGAAAGCAGAGAGTCCGTGATGGTCTTGTGGGTGACCGAGTCGAAGGCCTTTGCGACATCCAGAGAGGCAAGATATAGGGGCCTCTTTTTAGCCTGAGAGTGTCTCAAGATCAGATCTAAGAGAAACGCATGCTCAGAGCAACCATCGGTAGGCATAAATGCCTTCTGGCGAGGATCGAGGCTGATATGTTTCGACAGCCTGTTTGCCAGTACCTTGTGGAAGGCTCTCGTGACCATGGATGAGACCGTGATTGGTCTGAACTTTCCAGGTTCGTTCGCGTTCTCTACCTTGGGTATCAGGGTGGTCCTAGATTTCAGGAGTGCTCCTGGGACCTTTCCACATAGTAGGAAGATGTTAAATAGCCTGGTCAAGATACCCAAGGGGACCGATCTGAGGACTCCGGCTGTGAGACCATCCGGGCCGGGTGCACTGCCCATTGGCGGATAGGATGCCTTGATCTCCTCGGAGGTCACTGGGCTCCACAGGCATCGGATGGTCTTTTTGGGCCGAGCCACCCCTGGGGATGAGTCGGACCCGGATGTCATGACCTGTTCCCAGAACCCGGTCATATTCTCTCGGTCATGCGCCTCGTCAGTATGTTTGTCCCGCAGGAGACTGCGTAAACAGGTCGTTCGATTTTTCTTCCATAGCCGCTGTGTCCGAGCGTAGTCTGCCCTTCGCTTCTGACGACGAGGTAGCGCACGTGGAGTAGCAGGTGTTTGCCTGTTTCTCCGTGGACTTGTCCCTAGGTGGTTTTCGGGTTGGAGATGTTCGAGA
>CAXAKQ010000050.1:0-10548 GCA_963969455.1 Arge pagana
GATTATCGAAGAGACATTACATTTTCAAGAACAGTACAAAGATCACGCAGCAAAAATAGTTGAAGATACAATACAGCATCATTTTCCTGATCCTGTTGAAGCACCAACAAATCATTGTACAGATGATGAAGAAGAAGTGAGTTTTGACTATAAACAGAGAGCACTGGATTATTGGAGAAGTGGGAAAAATAAAAACTTGAAAATCGAAACTGTACAAAGAAGATTCAGAAAAGTCAAATCTAAAACTCAACTACATCGTTGGGCTAACAAGATAAATAAGGGTGGTACCTACAGGGAAAAAATTGCACGAATTTGTCAACATGTATTAGATAATTTCAATGCTGCTCTTGAAGGTGGTTCAATTATTCATGATCGAGATTTACGGCGATGGGCTTTGCACGCTCAAAAAGAAATTGGCTCTGAAGATTTCAGATTCAAGGCTTCTGAAAGTTGGCTTTTGAAGTTTAAAAAAGCCCATCGAATAGTATCAAGAAAAATAAATAAATTTGTCACTAGAAAAACTTTGGACAGTGAGTCAGAACTCAAAAGTAAAGCAAATCAGTTTGTAACTGACATTAAAACAACTATACCTATAATTGGAGTTGAGAATTTATATAATTCAGATCAAAGTGGATTCCAATTGGAAATGCACTCTGGAAGAACGTTAGCTGTTGAAGGAGAGAAGCAAGTGCAATGTTTAGTACAGTCAGTTTCGTCGACAACTCACAGTTATACCATTCAACCACTTATATCAGCTACAGGAAAACTCCTATCACCTCTTTTTCTGGTGTTAAAGGAGCCAAGTGGTCGATTCGGCCCTATCGTACAAACAACATTATTCCGTGCAGATAATGTACATGCGGAGGCATCTACATCTGGAAAGTTAACTACAAGTAAGCACACTCACAATAATTATTATCACCAAACTATGATTAATTGAATGATTTTATAAGAATATCTTGTAATTTCAGACCTTTTTAAGATTTGGTTAGAACAAGTATTTTATCCGAATGTGGGTCATCACTCTGTATTGTTACTTGATTCATGGAGTGGACACTGCGATGCAGTAATACAGGAAACAATGCCGGAAAACAAAATAATAACTATAAAAAAAATACCAACCGGTACAACAGGAAAAATACAACCACTTGATGTGTTTGGGTTTCGCATATGGAAAAATTATGTTCGACGTATTTCTGATAATGTAATTTTAATGAATTACGATTTAAATCTGCATTTGAGGAATAACATTATCAAACTCCAATCTTTAGCCCACAATCAGCTATCTTCACCACGATATGAAAATCTTTTTAAATATTCCTGGTACAAAAGTGGTTATATTGATGAAAAACCACAGGAATTCGTTAATCCCGTAGATTTTAGTTTCGGGGATTCGTGCGACATACGATGCGGAATAAGCGGATGTGAGAATATTGCTATGATACGATGCGGCTGGTGTAAGAAATCATTATGTTTCAAACATTTCTATGAAGATTACCATTATTGTCATGAATTTATAGAATAATACACTTTCAATTAAGAATTTGAAAAATATTCATTCGCAATAGAATTAGTTCTAGTTTTTTGTATTGAAGTTTTCTGGGTCAGTACATGTGCAGCTGAACCTGATTTCCATAATTGTTGAAATAAAAAATCAAAAATGAGACCTGTGAGCACTTTACTTTGAAAAAACCAAATTGATTTCGAATATTTGAGTATTTTTATATGTACATAATATGAATACGATTTTCCGAAGTTGATAACTTCTGATTACCACGAACAGCATTCTGTACAATGATTCGTTGGTGCTTCAACAGAATCAGGAAAATGATGCTGTATTGTATCTTCAACTATTTTTGCTGCGTGATCTTTGTACTGTTCTTGAAAATGTAATGTCTCTTCGATAATCATATCTACGTCATTGAAATCATTTGTGGCACTTAACAGTATATCTTTAATCGATTCTGCTAACTCCATTTCTCTATGATTGGCCGTTCCATCTTGTATTTGAATATTTTGAAAAAACGCGGATAATAAATGTATAACAGTCAAAGGATTGATTCTCATTGTTGAGTCCGGATGGAGGAACAAACCTACTCAATGCTTCTAAAAGACTACACTTATTCCCGAGCATGGAGTTTTACGACATATATACCCGACCGATGAGTAACGAAACGAATAATCGAAACTGATAAGCAGTATCGTAAAAAATTATCGGACGAAAAGACGAATTGATGGAATAAAAAATCACTCGCGAATCATAGTTTATCTTGACCAAGATGATTCATTTTATGAAGAAATTATTGCCTCGTGATAAATGACTTTAAATATAAGATATTCGATATCTCAATTCATATCTTATTCGTATTTCTCTTGAGAAAAACATTTTCTTCATTATTGCAGATGACCAATGTCTGAAGGGGTAGTAACCGTGTTTGGGGAGGGTTAACGCGAAATCCTCGAACACGTCAACTTATTTACTTCATTTCACAACTCAGAATATTTACTTTTCAATTTTCAAGTCAATATTCGAATCAGTACAACGAAAATATCTTCGAAAAATGTGGTTTTTCTGGTATAAAAAATAGGGGTTGCAACCCTCGTGGGCATAACAATGTCTAGTAGCTCCGCCTTGCCGCAAAGAGCATTTTTCATTTTGTTCCGTCGCGGAATACCAATTAGAAGCAGAGATATTTCGAAAAAAGACTTTAAGAGTGAACTTTGAGGGTAGATTTCACCCCCTAAACGGGCTTAAGAGCACGTATAACAAAATACGTGTCTCTCAAAACATATCTCATTCGTATTTCTCTTGAGAAAAACATTTTTTTCATTATTGCAGATGACCAATGTTTGAAGGGGTAGTAACCGTGTTTGGGGGTAGTTAACGCGAAATCCTCGAACACGTAAACTTATTTACTTTATTTCACAACTCAGAATATTTATTTTTCAATTTTCAAGTCAATATTAGAATCAGTACAACGAAAATATCTTCGAAAAATGTGGTTTTTCCGGTATAAAAAATAGGGGTTGCAACCCTCGTGGGCATAACAATGTCTAGTAGCTCCGCCTTGCCGCAAAGAGCATTTTCCATTTTGTTCCGTCGCGAAATACCAATTAGAAGCAGAGATATTTCGAAAAAAGACTTTTTGAGGGTGAGCTTTGAGGGTAGATTTCACCCCTAAATGGGCTTAAGAGCACGTATAAAAAAATACGTGTCTCTTATTTTTCGATGTTCTACAACATATATCAAAATCATTGAAATCGGTGAGTTCGGGTTCGCAAGGTTTCCTTGTTAGTTTCTCGATCCTCCGATAGAAGGCAGCGCACGGCAAGTTCCGGGTATCACGCGCCCCTCTAGATACTTTCTTACTTCTTTATTTACATTCACTTCACGGCTCCCGGTGCTCTTCGCATTGTTACCTTCGGAGATTTTTACAATTTTTGTTGTTGCTTGCCCTCATTTATTTAAAATGGTAAGATGTTGTAAAATGCCCGGCTGCAAATCAAAATATAATGGAGGAGCGGATACCAATGTTTCATTCTTCTCTGTGCCCAAGACTTGTCAAGAAAGGCTAGTTTGGAGTAATGCTTTGCAGTGCGTGTTAGAATTAAATCCCCATAAAAAGCAGAGGTGTTTTTTATAGAGATATCACTACTTTTTGTAGAATTTGATTAATTACGTAAGTACAATTTTTTATTTGTTCATCAGTTATCAGTTACACTGATTATTAATAATTTCCATCGAAATGTAATAGTAATAAATTTATTATACGTGCGTAAATAATCTTGAAAGTTGTTTCTGTTTGTGGCTAAATACATTAATTTGCAATCTGAATGTAATGCATTCTCTGTTAATGTAATGACTGTAATTGTCTCTATTGCCTGGTACAACTTCTCCTTCTCTACACTCTTTCACAGGATTCGCTAATAAATATTCTCGTGACTTAGCTACTTTAGTTGCTTCTGATTTGCGTTGAATCGTTTCAAAAATATTATTTCTTTGCCGAATAATAATGGACAGATTATCGGAACAATTTTTTCATACAGAAAATCCTAACCGCAATCTAACCATAAAATCGTACTCCGCGCGCTTTGCCTACCTGTCAAAGCAGAAGACAACCAGCGTGAACAAAGAACGGCGGAACGGCAATGCCGTAAACGCCAAATTCGGGATCGGACCGATCCAACTGACCCGCATAACGAATACTCACGGTATAACTAAAGACTGTAGTAATCATTCAATTCAACCCTGTGTTGTCAAACACTTACAGTTATCTCATAAAAAAAATATCTTACCGTACCTCAAATGATCTTGTTCTGAATTATACGTTCAATTACGACCAGAAATACATTGACACAATAAATCATACCCCAGATGATTGGTATGATACCGTACTGTAGTTGGTGAAAATAAAGAGCTAACCAAAGCGCCATCTGGCTACGTCCATACTTGGTAGGTCTCTTCTCTCTACCTAGCGAAAGCCACTCTATACTCTTTATACCCATAGGTTTCTTGCCACAGTGAGTGACGTCACTGACTGACGGAGACGACGAAAATGCGATCTCGTCGAAGCCACGTATAAATTACTTGCATCGAAACCTTCGAATAACAATATCTCAGCTCTACGTCCACCGATTTGATCGCAATAGGGCTTAAATTGAAGCTCTCCTTTGCCACATCCTGCAATAAATATTATAATTCCGTATTTATAGCGAGACGGAAGAAATTAATGATCATAAATTTCCTTATCGGTCACTCAGTTGCCGTTCGGGTATAGAGACTCTGCCAGAGTCTCGCGCGGCGAGTGCGAATTTTTTTTTTTTTTATGTAACTAGGCGCGAGACTCTACCGAATCTCTTGATTGGGGTACCCAAGGAGCTACTACTTGGATTTTAGATATTGTCTACTGAACTTTTCCCTCATTGTCAGCGTAGTTTAGTCAAACAAAAGATGGCTCTATGGTATAGAGTCGATGCAACTTTATAGATTTCTTCTTCTATTTGTTTCGGCTTAATGACCAAAAACGTGTTTTTTTCTATTTTTATCGTTTTCAATCCGTACAAATCCTTCCAAAAATCTGAGAAAATTCTGAAAAATCAGAAATATATCTAGATTCATGAATAAAAAAAAAATCCGTTTATTTTTCATCCGATTTTATCAGAAATAAAACAATTTCTCTTTGAAAAAATCATTTGACTATGACTAAATGTAGATACAACTTCTAGAAAATTTGTCATTTCTTTTCCCATATTTATCAGCACAATCATGACAAAAAATTTCTCAATTTTTGCCTGCACTATATCGAAAAAAATCAAAATCGTCGAATTTGGGTGTTCTTTTGTCGAAAATGTCATGTAAATTAGACGTGACGAAATCGTTTCCAGACAGGTCACGCTAGTATGACTGATCATTATTCGACGACAATTCAGAGTTAGTTGTACTTTTTGGAGGAAAAAGTCCAATAAAAAATGAATTTGCATCTAAAGGATTTTTCGTGGTTGCTGACGTTTAAACACACTGTGGAAAATGAATACGAAGTGTTTTGCAAGTCTATCAGTTTGAATGTAGAAATTTGAGGAAGAAAAACTTCTAGAATCGTTGATTATGAGAAATAAACGACACTAATTCTTGATTACAGATTCAGTCCTCATCACTGTCACTATTGATAACTGCGCTAACTTCTTCTGTATTGAAAAGTCCGGTGAGAATTGCAACAAATCTTATAATGTTTGACAAGTAACGCGCATTTGATAAATATTATATCACCGCAGCCATATGCGAGCAATACCCAACAGTTCTCCTATCGTTGGGTAATCACATACATGCGCGGATAACAGAAAACCGTTCGCAAAACATTTCAGAAACGTTTCGAAAAAGTTGAGATGTTTCAGTCAGTTGAAATTTATTACGAACAAAACGTTTTGAAACCTTTCCGAAACATTTAGAAACTTTGATTTATTCCGAAGTACTGAAAAACTTGCGGACATATTTTAAGTTTTCAAAACGTTTCCAAAATGATTTTTCAACTTCAATTTCGGAACATTTTAAGGTTGACCAAAAAACGTCGCTGAAAAGTTTTGAAAATGTTTTTGTTTTATCCGGGTAACGCCAAATTTCAGTTGAACTGACTCTGACTCTGGACTGACAATGCGAAACGGTCAATCTAATGGCATGGGTTACCTAACCTCCAGGGCATTACCAACAAATAAACTAAGATTTCGATTGTCTTTTCATTATTCCGGAATTCGACGATTTTAATTTTTTTCGATATGGCGCAGGCCAAAATTGAGAGATTTTTTGTCGTGATTGTGCTGAGAAATATAAAAGAAGAAATGACAAATTTTCTAGAAGTTGTTTCTACGTTTAGTCATGATCAAATGATTTTTTTCAAAAAGAAATTATTTGGTTTCTAATAGAATCGGATGAAGAACAAAACGAAATTTTTTTATTTATGAATTTTGATATATCTCTGATTTTTTAGAAGAGTTTGTACGGATTGACAACGATAAAAATGAAAAAAACACGTTTTTTGGTCATTTAAACCGGAACAAATGGATATAGAAATCTGTAGATTTGCAAAGAGTCATCTTTTGTTATGCTAAACTATAGAAAAAATTGGTGATTCGAAATTAGTTGCGAGTTGATTCTATATATCTATTCTGCTAGACCCTTTTTCAGAACATTCATCGTTATTTCATGTCAAAAACCGTGTGCGTGCGCACGCGTACCAGCGTACATTTACCCCAGACGGATTTGTCTTATAAATACGTTTATTTACCGCGACAAACATAATCTCAAAAGTTATGCTGGACAATGAACCTTAATAAATTACTGATAGAGGGAAAAATCGTTTACCGTTGTGGCTATCTGCAGTACGGGGTAAGAATTTTTGCCGTGATGGCAAAAGTTATTTTTGCAACACCTGATTGTTGTTATATTAAAAAACAAAAACACGGATTATACGAGGACGTTTTCCCTGGCGTAAATTAATTCCCCACTAATATACTATATATTTAAATTGTCTCCGCATGTCATGACCCCCTCACTCCCCCTTTGGAGATAAAGGGGATGCGCACTCTTACCCGATGCACACAGTTACCCCGAATGACTGTACTTGGAAAAACAATGCTTCCCGGTTGGAATTGGACAGATAAAAATTTAGGAAAAAAAATAATTGTATGATTTCGTATCGCTGAATAATTCGCGCGTTACATACTATTACCTCGTTATTCGTACAATCGCGCGAATTACGCCTTCTCGGATCATCGCGATACTGGAAAGACATTTTTTTTTCAGTTCACAGATTCCATAACGAACACACGTTTACATATTTGCGCTACACACGTATACAGAGGCACGTGCACGATCTGTATTTATTCTTAGACTTACAAGTTTACCCATATATGGTACCATATTAATCCTACACCAGGAATAAAAGACATTTGATTAATTGTATCCGTGGGATGTATGACCGAGATAAATTATTACATTCAAGAATCTCGAGCATGATAAATAATGATTCGATAACTTGCATTTAAGACTTTCGTTTATTCAAGATTCATTCATAAGATCGTGTAAGCCATAAAACGTTGCGCGTGGCTAAAATGGGAAAGAAACGAAACGGGGAAGTCGAAGAAGGGTCTGCATAAATTTGACGTTGCGTCATGAAAATAAACCGATATATCTGCCATATTTGGAAGTTGCCGTGAGTCACGGTAGTTTAAGTACTTGAATCCAGGTTAAGATTATATATTTCTCTCTCAATGTGGAGGATTCTAATGTGATGCGGTAATCGCTCACTCTATATCCCTAAAAAAGTGTACGCGATCAACAATTCATTCGGCGCTAATCATTCAAATATTTGCAACACGTGGCTAACGTACGTGTTTCAGAGACTTACGCAATCGTGAAAAACCGTTCGGCGAATAATGACCCCTTAAATTAAAATAAAACAATACCACAGTCGCTCGTACTATTCGATCCGAGGACAAAATTGTCCACAAAAGGCAACTTGTTGAGAGAATTAACGTTTCGCGAACCAGCAATGTTAATTCCTCGCGCGACTGTACAGATGCCGCGACGTTCGGTATGCATCGTATCCATCATCGGTTAATTATTTCTGTTAATAAGTCGTATTGTTAACGGATTTCGCGTGATGATCGTTACCAGCGAATTGGAGAAATGGGAACGTGCTTAGATCGTGAATTTGGAATACGCGATTCTGTACCGATCAGTCGAGCCATAATCGAAAGGTGAAGTAAGTGAATATCAACAAATTAACTTCTCGTTGACATCAGCGCGCTCTGAACTCTGCCCGACGAAGCTTAAGCTTCGGGAGTGGCGAAGCCTCTAACTGTGTGAGTAAAAACCGTTGCCAACCGCACAATATCTTGGTGTACATATAATTCCGGACGTATGGATGTGATATGGGACTACGATTCGTTCAACGGGAATGATCAGTTATCATAGCACATAAAAACTAAGGCGTTCTTCCGGCGTCCTTTGACCTATGCAATAGGTCGAATGTAACCTTTGATAACGACGATGTGAATCTAATTCCGCTTGTCCATCTGCCTTTGTTTTCATTTCGTTACATTTTCTTATTCGTGTCATTAACACGCATGCCAAATTGTATCCAACGTACCTTCAAGTACCTTACGATGGCGTAACGATCATCACATCGATCAGTCGTAGACACACGTGGCTAAATCGATCGCGTACGGGCGATTAATCGATGCGAAATGAATATATAAATGTCGTCGAAAACTCAGGCTATCAGATCGTTAACGAGAGCGAGCATTAACCACCTGATTTATAATTAGCACGATGAAATTGCGCCGCTAGTGAATCAAACGCCGCACGGTTTCTTGACTCACCTTTGGTCGCCGTCGTGAGCGGTCGTAAGTACGCGCGTATCTAAGTACACACCGGAGTCGTACTCACACGAGCGCGGCACACTTACGTGACAGACACAAAGGCAGATGGAACGAGAGTCGTGCGGTGACTCGGTTCACAGGCGGACTTCGCAGCGCACGCAAGCCAGAGAGACAGAAGTGGTGTGGCAACGGTCGAACGAGGAGGTTCCACGTGTATTTTATCAGTCTTTTACCATCTATCAAAGTAACAAAACCTCAAGCCGAAAGTAACGAGTTCACTGATCGTGGTCCGTATAAAAAAGTCTGTTTGCCAATTCTAGCATCGTATACGCGAGATCTCGCAAGTGTATTTCTGCACGAAAACGCGTTCTCGGCGCATTGTCGTGCTCAACAAAGATGGCGGACGGCGACTCCAGGGTGGACCGGTCTGATCCTGAGCTGAAATATCTTTCCGTCGATAGAAACAGCTTCAACGATCCAGCTACACAAGCGGAATGGACACAGAAAAAGTTAATCTGGGTACCGCACGAGTCACAGGGATTCGTGGCGGCAGGGATAAAGGGTGAACGTGGAGACGAGGTCGAAGTGGAAATAGCAGAGACCGGGAAACGGATCCTCGTCGCAAAAGATGACATTCAAAAGATGAATCCACCAAAATTCGACAAGGTCGAGGACATGGCAGAGTTGACCTGTCTCAACGAGGCATCCGTACTCCATAACCTCAAAGATCGTTACTATTCCGGCCTTATTTACGTGAGTGTGTCATATACAATGTTAACGTAGATATATCCTTGCCCCTAGTCGGCAACAATGTCCTCGCGTGTTGACTCACGTTTTTTGACCTAATATACGCGTACCTGAACGCTTGCCGACCCGCCTGTTTTTCGAAGATATCCTGGACTACGCGATTATCGATAAAACGCCTAGCGTCATCGTGAGATGTTGGAAAAAAAATAAAGCGTTTTAGATACTCGAGACTTCAAAAAAGTAACGTGAAAAATTGTCTTTCGCCAAGTGTTATCAACCGGCTGTATTATGGTTGTCTTTAATTCAAGGAAACAGTATAGATAAACTGTCCGTCAGAAATTTGTAGTCAACGGTAAAACTGGTTCTAAAAATCTTATCACGAATTACTCGTACAGAATTGGCGGTAACAACGTTCGTACGATAAGAGAAACAACGGAAAATATACGATACAGATGGGAATCATCTGTAAACTTTCGTTACTTTTCGCAAATGTCGACCGACATTCATCATTCTCCACCACACGAGTCCTGCTAGTATTGTAGCCAGAATTTTGAAATACGGAGTAAATGGGCGGGGGGAGGGGGGGGGGGGGGTCCGGAGATTTTGGGGTTTTTCCGGGGGATCTGGGGGGTTCACTTGTGGAAAATATAGGGAGTTTGTTAATAACGTGATGTTAATAACGTGATTTGAGGTTTAAAAACAGTAATCTCGTACGAGTATTTATTAAAATAAATTATATAAATTGGGTTAAGTGAAAGTTTAAATTTAATAAATCATTGCTTTTACGAATCTTTTGCTCATGAATTTGTAACCACTTTTCGTATATTGTTAGTCCATTAATTAGTCGTCAATAAATTTTAATGTATAAAATAGAGAGATATTACGTTTATAATGTCGATTTAACAAGGAATAGTGGTTAGGATT